>WAAF01020842.1:104198-175498 GCA_013400475.1 Tricholaema leucomelas | reverse complement strand
TCTCTCTCTCTCTCCCCCTCTGTTTTGTCCAACCTTTATCCTTTAATAAACAGCTTCATGCTGATACATGGTCTAGTTTGCACCTTAATTTCACAACACAGAAATCCATAAGAACAGATCTTGCTCCTCTGGACAAAGATACTGTTAATCTCTGTTCTCTGGACCTTGACAATGGGGAAGAGGGAAAAAAAATAATAGAAACATAGTTCTCTGGATGCACTGAAATGACAGGAGCACAGGATGCAGAAAGCACCTATTGAGATGGCAGCTTTATACTTTGATTTTCAAACATTTCAGATCTTGCTTAGGGGAAAAAAAAAAAACAACAAAACAAAACAAACAATTTTACATCAAGAGCTAAAAGAAACTGCCATTACAAATAAACTGATCACACAAAATGAACTCCACAGCATCACATGAGGCAGTAAAAGCCTTCTTCAGGGAGTCAAAGATGTATTGATTTTCTACTTCAGACTAAGCACATTCAGAGATAAGGACATTGCACTAACACAACTCCTACTTAAATCCCACTGACCTTTCCTCAACAGCAACATTGGAAAGAAACATATGACAATTTTCCTTCAAAACATTCTCTTAAGGCATGTGATGGCAGGTGATAAGCTGCTCTGACAAAGTGAACTCATCAGAAAGCTCATCATCTGCTCAAGCAAGCAGCTGCAGAGAAAGGTTCCTGCTTGGTAAGGGGGCAAACTGTTGAATGTGCAGTAGAATGTGATACTTCAGATGTACAATCTAAAGAGGAAAATATTACAAAGGGAACTTGACAGGCTGGAGAGGTGGGCCCAAGCCAATGCAATCCCAAGCACTGATAGAGGCTGGGCAGTGACTGGCTCAAGAGCAGCCCTGGAGAGAGGGACTTGGAGGTGCTGTTGGACAAGAATCTCAACATGAACCATCAGTGTGCACTTAAAGCTCAGAAAGCCAACCAGATCCTGGGCTGCTCCAAGAGAAGCACGGCCAGACAGGCAAATGAGGTGACTCTCTCCCTCTACTCCACTCTGGTGAGACCCCACCTGGAGTACTGCATTCAGTTCTGGAGCCTCTATTACAAGAAAGATCTGGACTTTCTGGAGCATGTCCAGAGAAGAGCCATGAGGATGATCAGAGGGCTAGAGACAGACAGAGAGTTGGGGCTGTTCCATCTGGAGAGAAGGTGGCTTCAAGGAGACCTTATTGTGACCTTCCAATATATGAAGGGGGCCTATAAGAAAGCTGGTGAGTGACTTTTTAGGATGTCAGGTAGTGATAGGACTAGGGGGAATGGAGCAAAACTAGAAGTGGGTAAATTCAGATTGGATGTTAGGAAGAAATTCTTTACCATGAGGGTGGTGAGACACTGGAACAGGTTGCCCAAGGAGGTGGTGGAAGCCTCATCCCTGGAGGTCTTTAAGGCCAGACTGGATGTGGCTCTGAGCATCCTGATTTACTGTGAGGTGTCCTTGCCCATGGCAGGGGGAGGCTGGAACTAGATGGTCCTTGAGGTCCCTTCTAGCCCTGACAATTCTATGATAAGGATTAAAAGGGGGTCAAGGGGTTCAAGTCTGAGATGTAACTTGCACTTCTGTAGGAAAAACAACACAGCAACACATTACAATTCTAGCAGCAAGGGAGTCAGATTAAACACTGTACGACTGCTTCTATGGAAATGTCGACTGACACCCAGAAGACAGGATGCAGGTCGTTTCCCCCTCCCTTTCATATGGAAAACTTCTCCACGGGGTTTATTCGTGGTGCCAGTAAAACCTTCCAGTGTATTAGGAATAGCCCCACACCCTCATTTTTCTCCTAAAACATTACCTAAATAAACCTTAAAGAAAAATGTCATAAAGAAGTGGATGGAGGGAGAAGGAAAGCTTCATCAGCATGAGATAGGAGTGAACACAGATGAATTCCAAAGGTTCTTTATGACCCAAAGGATGATGCCCCTCAATGCCTTGGTGGCACTCTACATGTTCTTTAAAGGACAGGTTTGATATATTTGCTTTTCCAAACCTTTTGGTCAGTTTGTACCGATATGTTTAGTGAGAGATGAGAGACAAACCACATCAGAGTTGGGGCAGCTGCAAAGACATCCATCTAGTAAAAGGACACAAAGACACCAACAAAGGAGGGAAAAGGTTGTCTTCTGTGGTGGAGGTGTGAGCTTGTGAAGTACCTGTGTGCACCACTGCAAGCCCACTTAATACCAAGGTGGAGGAAACAAGGATGAAACACTGTGCAAGAACAAAGCTGGGAGTTGAAGATAGGCTCCTTTAAAAGACGTGCATCCTATATAAAGAATCAAAGTACTTTTACATCTGAATTCCCCCCAGATCATGTTCAGCACAGGGTACTCTGCTGACAACAGCTATGCCAGCTCAGCAGTGACAGGACAGTTTGGAGACTGGCAGCAGAGCCTGTCCAGCATTGCCTAGCCAGCACTGAATGCGTCAAACACAAATAAGATGTAAGAACCCTGGTCTTCCAGAACATCACTTCAACAACTCTTCAACTTCAGAATGCATTCATTGTTAGAATACCATTAAACAATTTGAAAAGCTAAATATTTTCATTGCCAAGTAATTTTTACCCTACAAAACTATAAACTACACTTACATAAACTACATGGTCTTTGTGCTCCAATACAGCTCATTTCCACTATCAGAGATCTGGACAAGTAGATCTACTAAACCAGTGTTTTTTTAATGTTTAAAGGTAAGAGATACTAAGTTTGAATTTGACCTGCTAAAACCCCTCTCAAGAAGGGCTATATTTACACCTTAGCAGTTTATTATAACAATGCAGTTAGGGGTCTGAGTCATGCTACAATAGACAAGTTTATTGGAATTAAAAAAAAAAAATAAGGAAGCTCATGTTTCTGTGTACTGACCTTCCTTTGTCATATCACTCTCTAATGCTCAGGAGGCTGTTAAGCTGAAAAAGTAGCTAGACAAATAATTAATGGGAATAATCTCATGGAAGAGAGAAGGATTTCAGAAGGGGCAGAAACCACAGTGAAATGATAAAAAGCAAACTACACAGAGGCTACTTCAATAGGTTGTCTCATGAGAATGCAGGACTACAGTGTACAAAGAGAAGGACATATATCAAACAGCCAAAATCTAAACATAATATAGTCCAAGAGGATTTCCAGGTAGAGGATGAATTTTCATTTAGGAGCTCTTGTCATGGTAGGCTTGAATAGGCCAAAATTGGCTTATACATGTCCTGGCTTGCCTAGGCAAGTTTTTCTCCTATGGTAAACAAGGTACACATGCTTGGCTTGTGCCTGCCTTGTGCAAGGCCTATGCTTTTCCCAAATTTGGGTAAAGCAAGCCCATGGCTTGACATAATATGGTCAAGCTTGGATAGCTGCCATTCTAACTGTCTGTTCTGTGTCCAAAGACCCATTAGTTTCAGCCCACACTGATAAAAAGAGATACACAGGTAAACACAACAAGTGCTCTGCCATTGTATTTGTACTTGCTGTTCCCTGCTGCCATTGCTTACTGCCTTATTGTTTGCCTGGAAACTCCACTGTCACGAGTTTACCAAGGACAGGCTCTATATGCCTCCACGCAATCAGCCTGCACAGCCAGTGTGACATTGTGCTGAGGCTGCACATCACAAGTCATCCTGCCTACATCTGAAAGTCTCCTCCCAAGATGGGAAGTCCTGGAGATACACAGATCATCCAGAGGACCAGGTCAGAGATCGTCTGCCTCCTTTCCCCAGCACTCTGAAGCCTGGGAAGAATCAGAAGTCTCAATGGTTGACAAGAAAGAAAGAATTCCCTGAAAGCGTTTGGATGCTGTCTGAAGCTGTAGTTAGCCCTGTGATTTGGGTAGTAACATTTTGTGAGTAAGTGCTTAAAGTCTCTGTAACTCACCACTGCCTTCAATATTGATTTTGGAAAAAATATAATCTCACATTAATTAATTTCCCCTTCATAACATAAGCTTAGCTTGTGCCTGCCTTGTGCAAGGCCTACGCTTTTCCCAAATTTTTGGTAAAGCAAGCCTATGGCTTCACCTAATATGGTCAAGCCTGGAAAAGTGACATCCTGATTGGTTATTCTTTGTCCAAAGGCCCATTAGTCTTGGGCTATATTGACAAAATGAGATATGCAGGTAACACAATGTGCTCTGCCATTGTATTTGTGCCTGCTGATATTGCTCTCTTTTCCTGGCAGTACACTGCCTTACTGCCTTATTGCATCTTGCCATGCTATAAGCTAGCTCTGCCACAAAGTAACAAACTCTGGTGCTCTGAGTTTGTTTGCCTGGAAACTACACTGCCTCAAGTTTACCAGGAACAGGCTCTAAATGTCTCCATGTGATCAGCCTGCATAGCCAGCCTGACATCATGCCCAGTGTGCACATCACAAGACATCCTGCCTACACCTGAAAGTCTCCTGCCAAAGTGGGAAGTCCTGGAGATATAGAGATCATCCAGAGGAGCCAAGAAATAAAGTCAGAGACTGTCTGCCTCCTTCCCAGCACTCTGTGAAGCCTGGGAAGAATCAGAAGTCTCAGCAGCTAACAAGACAGTAACAGAATTCCTTAAAAGCGTTTGGGTACTGTATGAAGCTGTAGCTAGCCCCACAAGCCAGGAGATAATTTTGTGAGTAAATACTTAAAGCCTCTTGTAATTCACCATTGTCTTCTGCCATAAGCAGAAAGGGGCTCCTTGAGTCCATCTAGTGGACAAGCGGTATATTAACCGCAAGCGGTACACTGACCACAAGAAACTTCTCTTCCAGTTCAGTTCATGTTTATATATATTTGCTAGTTATTTCTAGATCTAGTTATTCCTCTGTAGAATGTTTCCATGACTGTGTGAAGAACCAATTATTATTAAAATCAGTGGTCAGGAGTGGCCAGAGTTCTGAGTATCAAAATTAATAAGCAATATTAATGTCAGAAAAATATAACCTCGCATTAATTGCCCCTCTAGAACTGCTCTCTAGCATGCTAACAATATTTATTATGTTAAAAAAGAAACCAAAATAAAGACAAACCATGAGAATCTTCAGTTTGCATAAAGAGCAACAATGCAGCCACTACTTAAAGCTTAATTATCATTTCCAAAGAGTAACTTAAATCTGCTTTACTTTGCCAGTAAAGTATTGAAAATATGCCCCACTTTCATTAATTACATGGTCAGTATTATACAGGATAAATGGTGATACGTTAATACCAATATCATTAATCAAGGAAATCAAATAATGGCAAAAAATGTCAATGATTACACAGTAACTGCACTAATGAAAGAGCTGGTAGCAAGCAAAACTGATGCTGATGACCTATCAAAACCATAATCCTTCTGAAGGAAAAGCCTCCACATTTTTCACAAAGCATAGAAGCCAGAGAGGTCCAGGATAAAAAAAGTTACAATTCTCACACAGAAGAGCACAGATAACCCAACTAAATCTATTTCATTTGCCAAACACTGGCAACATTCCTTATAAAAGTTTTTCCATTATCCTTTCATCAAGTGCAGGAAGGTCATATTCCACAGGCTGCTCACATAAACAACACTGCCACACAAGCCTTTATTCCCAAGATTTGTCAAGGACTGCAGCTTCAATTGCAACAGGAAGCAATTATGTCCAAAGTCAACAGTTTTTCTGGGCTTTTTTCCAACACAGTGTTTATTGTTTTATGCAACTCCAGCCTGGCACACGAGGAGTCCTTGTAGCTCGTACTGGCAGCTGATACCCGTATCTTGTGCAACTGAACATGCTAGTTCACAGTAAACACCTACACATGCCTACACAGCCAAGCATCTTCCAGTCCAGTGCCAAATGGACACTGTACAGAAGTATGACAAAAGGCTTTTACTTTTCTTGCATTTATCATGTGTAGCCTCAGAGCAGAGTGCTACAAAAGAACAGAACAGGGAAAAGCAAAGCACTACAGAAGAGCAAACCAGGGAAAGGCATGGTCCAGCATGACCCTACAAAGACAGACATTAGTAACTTCTGAAGTCTTTTCTCAGGTTCACTTTCTAAAACCCACAAACCAAAATCGGTTCATTTAGAACTAAAGAATTCTTAATGCTAAAAATATACATCTGAAGACTTACTTTGGCAGACGTGTTCCGTCTGTCTCACTTGCTCTTGATGTAGTCACCTACACCATAGAAGATCCAGCAACAGATCCTTCACCCACTCTTGTTCATGGCAAAGCCTGTCCAAGCAAAGGGAAGTGTACTTTGCATTTAAGAAGAGGCTTTAAGAGTTAAATTCATATCAGCTGCTTTCTCAGAGGAGGTTTGTCATCACTAACACTACACCACTGTATTTATTCTTCCTTAGTGCCTTTGGAAGCACACTTCCTCCACCCTCCCATGACAGTACAAAGATAATCCTGGGACACATTTTCAAGGAGTCACAAAAGCCTTATGGCACTACCTCTGTTGCGCTTTGATGCTGTCAACCATGTACCTTTTACTTTTTCAGTAATACAGTAGTAGACATCACTTCCTGCATCACACTGCTATTTGGCTATACATGCTCTTCCTCATTAGCTCAAAGCACAGAGATCAATTCTTATTACCAGCCAGCACTTGATCCCTCACCTCCTCTCATTAATTACAGAAGGGTAAATGTCTTTCGTTTTGGCAGAGCAACTGTCAGTCAGCAGAGTCTCCCACAGCTTTGTTCAGTGGCTGCAAAATGTCAGCCTAACATAACTGGGCTTACATGAAGATCTACTAAAATAATTAATCTTTACTGAAAACCAATGACTGTCTTCATTAAGACTACTAGGCAAGCTAAATGCATGAAGAGGTTGTGGCTTTTTAGTGATCTCTTAAACCTCAGTATCAGTATCTTTCCAGAGTGTTTTTGTAAACCACACAGCACAGATGCTGGCATCCTTATGATTTTTAGTGTTTAGTTCAAGCCCTCCAATGAAGTTTCATCTCAGCTGGCACTAATCAGTGTTTCAAAGTAAATCTTCCTTCAACTGAGAGATCATTTTAATTAACCTGCTAAATCGAGATGCAGTCCAATACTCAACAGTAACTACACACTGCAGCCCTTGCGATTTTGGGTATATGAGAAGCTGAGTATTCAGACATCCCAGGGTTGTAAACTATCTCTTCCTCTCAAGTACAGTGGATAAACATGATGTTTTTGTGAAGTCATTTTCCATCTCAGTGGTGTCCTTCACCACCACTACCAACCTTCTGGAACTGATCAGCCAAAGCAGGGACACGTCAATTATCCATCACTTTAAGGTAAGCACACAAGTTGAGTCAGTAAGAATAATTTAAAAAACAATCTTACACAGCACTGCAACCTAACAGCCTACAACACCTCTTTGGTTCTTCCCTTCCCTACTCCATTATCGACTTGAAACCAACTATACAAAAATCCAGAGGAAAATGGGACATAAATAAACAAACAAACAAACAAACTCAAGCAGATCTAAGCATGGGAATATGGTGAGTATTGACTCTGAAGGTGAGAAACAAGGTATTTTTGAACAGCCCTTGAAGAAGTTAAAATGAGATGGCAAGTGATTTCACACACACTAGCTGGACACCCCCATATCAAGTGAATTCGCTGACAATGCTTAGACGCCACTAAGGTGGGAAAGCAAAGCTTGAGATTTTCTCCTCATGCAGAAGACTGGAGAAGAGCAGTCTCAAAAGCCACTGTCATTATACTTCTCTCATCTGGAAGAAGCACTCTTCAAGTAGAAGCAGCATTTCTGCTCAACAAGCAGCCAAAAATTGGTACATTTCCCTCATTAAAGTAAACATTATAGGGCTATGAGAAAATCAGTGCCAAAGATTACTCTGGTCCCAATGGCGAAGCCTTCCATTAAGCATGACTAGAGTCAACAAGTCCTCCAAAGTAGGGAACATTTTAACAGAAGCTGAAGAAGGAACAGATCATAAGCAGTGCCTTAAATCTAACAACCTATTTGGACAGCAGTGACGTTGTGTTTTTGCACAGAAAATGGCAAGCACTTCCTAGTATTGAAGAAGATACTTCATGTGCAGTATAAAGTTTTAAAGTCTCAGTAAGGTTTATAAGACTAAAAACCTGCCATATCCAGCTCTGAAAACGTGCCAGAGAAAACCACCAAAGTGGTAAGATGAACAGTGCTCTGTTTGCAGTGATTATGCTAGGGCTGTAGGCTTGCTGTATTAACAGATCGGGAAGCTGCCAATGTGGAGGCTTGTCGGCGAGCCACTGTATGCACGATGCATCTGTCCTCCCTGGCAGGCATCCAAAACTTTGCTGCATCATCCTAATTCCATTTGTGAAAATGCCCTTTTTCCCCCCTCTTTCTCTTTTAAGATTTCACAAAAGCTTCTGCTACTTCCTGCCCAACGGTGCTCTCCATCAATTCCAAGTGAGGGGCTGGCGAGGAAGAAACCACAAAACACAAAAGAAAAAACCCAACAATTCACAGAATTTTTTGTGTTGAAAAGAATAAAGCAGACTTTGCTGGACAACTGTATTCTCCCTCATCAGATATGTTTGCTCTTAGGAAAGGACTAATTTGCATAGGATGTTGGTGCACAAAAGCCCATCCATTCTCAGGATGAATACTAATGCAGCTAGATTTTGTACCTCAATATAAGAAATGAGCAATGAAAATCCTTTACTCATTTTAAATTGTTGTCAGTGCTCTAAACAGAAGGTGTGTGGGGGGGTTAATTACAGCTGCCAAATACTATTAACAGTGTTTCTTTAGAAAATGTGTTAAAAGATTTTCTCTGTAATATAGTCAAACAGAATAAGAAAGAAAATCTGACTGCAAGGATCAGAAGCACAACATGTCTCTAACACTGCAGGCATCAGGTACATGAAGCTGACTGCCATGTAATTACTTGACTTCAGCAATTAATTCACCTCTGGGTACTCTGTCAGGACTAAACATTTAGATACTGCAAATTTCCATGCCATCATCAAAAGTCCACACAAAGCAAGCTCCTGCCCTTCCTTGTACATCAGACCATCCTGAATACAGACTTCTTAAGCAATGGTATAGCATAAAATCAGCTATGCCACAGGCCAGGTGAGTTCAAAACACTTTGCCTCTTCAGAAGCATTGTGAAAATACATTCATCTCTTTTGTGGTGAACAATGTGTCAAACTCCTTGGTACAATACCTGCCATTTCAGATTATTGCAGAGCTGGAATATAAATGCATTCAGTTCTTCTGCTCCCTCCAATATGTAAACACTATGAGAACTGCAGTACAACGACAGCCTGAATTTACAGACAGAAAGACAACTAGAGTAGGAAAAGGGAAAGAGGGATGCTTCCAAAGGAAGTAATCCGAATCTCTCAACCTCTCTTTTCTGGCCATTTCATTCTTTTTTACCTGCCTGTTCCCCCGTTTTGAGCCTGTAGTGTGTGCAAATTAATACATTGTCTAGGATAACATAAGGTCTGTTACACTATATATTGAAATTCAGTATCAGCTTTGATCTCACATCTCTCAACTCACCAGAGCCTGATTACCACGAGACTTTTTTATACTAGGAGTTGGACCAAAGCAGCATTTCACTCTGCTGTTTTCCAGAACACTAATAAAGTCATAAGGCTGGAGGTGTCAGCCTAGACTCCTAAGGTTTTTCAGCCTGTTCCCTAGATCTGAGAGACACTGGGGATCTTCTGTCCATGTTTAACACCTGAACAAACTAACAGGGGAGCATGCAGGGGCACAACACTGCCTCAGATGGATTATGCTAAAATTCCTACAGCAGCTTCCAGCTTTGCTGCTGAATAGGTCTGGAACATAGCCCATTTCATCCACTGTCGTGCTAGAGATGTAGTTCTCATACTCAGTACACAGAGCCCTGCCTAGTCTCTGCAGGTGAGTTACACACAGACCATCCTAGAGCATCCTCTACAGCTAAGCACATTTTTTGGCATCTGCACCATAAGTAGTAAACAAACTACTGAGTACCTGAGATTAACTCTGGCTTTGATATTATCTCTGAGGGTGGGAAACAGAGCAAAGAGTAAATCTCCTGCATATCTGAAGAATTAAATCTTGGTTATTTTGCACAGGAACTAGGATGCAGAAATACCAAGCCAGGTACTGAATGAAAAGCATAACGTACACACACAAATTATGAAAGCTGATATTATTACTAGACCCTTCAGATGAAAACCTCTCTTATCTACAGCTACAGTCTCCCTTGCATCCCAGAGGCTATCACAGACAACAGTACTTGGCAGTACATCAAAGCCTAGCATGCAGTTAAATGGGATTTTGCTCCTCTCTAGTTCAATAATGCTGCCTTGTTCATCTCAGGGCAACTTGCTGAAGAAAAAGATGCAAGGTCACAGTTAAATAATGCTCATTTCCTGCTCTCAGCATATTTACACTACAGGCTTTACACTGCAGACATCCAGCATTGAAGGGATTCCTGATAGCCCATTACACACAAGCACAGCAAACAAGGATAGTTCACATGCTCTATTTACTAGAAGGCCTTATTTTGAGCTTTACTGTTTAAAACAAACCGCAACAACAATAAAAAAAAAATCAAACAGAAAAAAGGAAAAAATGGGTTCTGCCCCTCTGTGCTCCCAGTCTAGCCAGACCTTGTTTAAGAAACCCATCAGCACTTAGAATATCATCAATTTGCTCACTGATCAGCTGATGGATAACCAATCACAAACACAACCCCTCAATGGCTAAGCTGTAGTCCCAGGGCTCTGTAACAGGCAGACATCAAGATCTTACCCACAACAAGATAGGCACAAACTGAACTTCTTTGGGGGAAGAAGAAACATTGCTGCCATCTCAGCTGTTCAAAGCGGAACCCAACACTCAGTTTTAATGCCATATAGATATATAAAGCAGCCATCACAGAAAGAGAAACCACAGAATGGTCTGTGTTGGAAGGGACCTCCAAAGGCCATCCAGTCCAAGCCCCTCACCCCTGCAGTCAGCAGGGATATCCTCAACTAGATCGGGTTGCCCAGAGTCCCTCATCTTGAGAATGTCCAGGGAAGGGGCTTCAACCACTTCCTTGGGCAACTTGTTCCAGTGTTCCACCACCCTCACAGTGCAGAAATACATAACAGCAAGCTTTAGACTACAACACAGTTATCCCACCCTGATTTTATTAAGAGGATATGCTAACATCTTCCTTTAGGAACACACACAACTTAAAAGGAACACACAGTTATGACAGAGTAAAGACTCAAGTCTTATACCTGGGGATAAGGAAGCAGGTAATGTTTAAAAACCAGCCTGTGGTCATACAGTAAAGCAGTGGGAGAGAAAAAGTGTCCTTACCTCTCTGCTGCAAGCCACAGCAGCAACACTCCCTATATTTACAGGCAAATGTCCAAACAATTACATAGTTAACTTCTATTTACCTCAACTAGAAAGTCTTGTTTTCTATCTTCTCTATAAAGGCAAGTAAGTCAAGCCTGAAACAACAATGGGAGCAACGTCCATCAAGAACGAGCGAGACAGCTTGCTACCCTTTGATTTTAACACTACAAAATCCCAGGCATGGGCTTCTTCCTGTAGGCAGTGAGTGCTGGGATTTATAACATTATATAAAAGCCTAGAGTCACACAAACTGTTGCATCTTCAGAATCAGAACGTTTCCGTAAAGGGGGTACCTATGGTCTGAAAAAAAAACAAAAAAAATCAAACCACCCACACAAACCTCTCACTACTTGTCTTCAAAAGTTATCAGAGCTGTGCAGCCATCTTAATACCTTGATGGATGGCCAGTAACAACTGGCACTGAATTTGTAGTACTGATTTCTCAGTAGGCACTCAAGACCAGGGGTTTTTTTGAGGGTTGCTTTCTGCAGGGCTTTGAGGTCCTGAAGCGTAGGTGTCAGACTCCAAATAGGAAGCTTATGTTCACTAAATCGTTACAATAACCCACATAGTATGTCAAAGTTATATTAAGATTATAGGCAGAGATATTTTCACAGGTTCACTCCTTCTACAATAATATTGATTCAGCATCTCTGCAAACTGCTTGACACATTGAATTTAGATCACAGGAACATAGGATGTTAGGGGTTGGAAGGGACTCAAAGAGATCATGGAGTCCAACCCCCCTGCCAGAGCAGGACAATACTGTCTAACACAGATCACAGAGGAACACATCCAGACAGGCCTTGAAAGTCTCCAGAGGAGACTCCAAGACCTCCCTGAGGAGCCTGTGCCAGTGCCCTGTGACCCTTACAGTAAAGAAGTTCCCCCTTGTGTTGAGGTGGAACCTCTTTTGCTGCAACTTACACCCATTGCTCCTTGTCCTATCCCAGGGAGCAAGTGAGCAGAGCCTGTCCCCCCGCTCCTGGCAGCCTTCAGATACTTATAAACATTTATCAAACCCCCTTTAAGTCTTCTTTTCTCCAGACTAAAAAGCCCCAGGTCCCTCAGCCTGTCCTCCTAAGCCATGCCCTCCTGTCCCCTAATCGTCCTCGTAGCCCTCCACTGGACCCTGGGTCAGGACTCCCTGCATGACATCTCATTACAGGGTATAGCCTTCTTAAAATAGAAGAAATCTTTCAGTTTGTAACATTCAAGTGTCAGAATCCATACATGGATCTCAAAGCAGTTCTAGTGGAAAACTTTCACTTTACATGGAAGGAAAAAAATCAAACTTCTAAAAATCAGCACATTTGTTTGCATATCTGCTTTTAACCACACATTTCCTTGGCTTTGCATGTAGCAGCTCTCAAGACCTGACATGCAAATGAACTTAAAATCCACAACAGAGTTACACTGAAGGATAAAACTAAGCCATCGATATCCCATCTAAATGTTCAAGTTTGTTCTGCAACCTCTAAGTGTAAAAGAGTATTTAGGGAAGAAACCTAAATGAGCCTCATTTGCTGCCGTTCCTATTTACAGAACAATTCTTGTTTTCAGTGCACCAGAGTATTTTGATAACTAGACTAATACACTCCATACAGCTGTAGAATGGCTTAACCAGTCAGGAAAAGGAGTGGCTGATTCTCATTTCCAGAGCCTTAGAATGCACAGCACCACATTTCAGCTTGTATCTCCAACTGCTTAACTGCTTCACGCCTCTTTCACAGAGGAAAGCTTTCCATCAAAGAGTTTTTCTGGCAATGACTACTAACTAGAAGAATAAAATATCTGCACCAGTTTTAACTATGTTTCCCTCAAGAAACCGACAATCTAAGTGTCTACTTTCTTTGGACTCATTCTCTGCTTCAACAGCCAGATTCAGACTCCTTTTTCTCCCCTAATGACTCAACGCAGTCTTTTCACAACTGCCATCTCAAGCAAAAAAAAAAAACAACCAAAAAGACTGAGCTGAGCACACAAGGATTCACCGTTTAGAATAATGAACAAATAAAAATTAGCACATATATCACAATCAATGGCCTGCAGTGGCCATAAGATTATCAAAAGCATCTCAGATGAAAAGCTGTAAAGCTGCACTACAAAACCAGAGCTCAGGCTCTTAAAACGAAAGTGCGTGGTTAATTATGACTGGCAGGCTTACAATCAGCAGTTCACATCTCTGCTAAAGCAGTTATTTGGCTACACACAGTTTATACAGTATTAAGCAGAGCAGGAACTAAAGAGCTTTCAATTCTGAAATCTAATTATTAATTTCTCGCTATTTTTAAGGATTAAAAAAAAAAAAGGTTCTGATTAAAATCTGGAGAAAGACACTGACAAGGGAGCTTGCCATTTGTGCCTTTAGTTACCTTAAAAGCCCTTCTGCATACATGAAATAATAGAAAATGCTTTCTCTCCAAAGAGGTTGTTTCCTGCCATTAGTTTTCTTTCAAGTAAGCCTATTATTATTAAAGATAGGATGCTGAACAAGAGCAACTTACAAGGTCCTGGTCCTGTTCTCATCTGTGGCAAAGGATTAAGACCAGATGAAGTGCCTGTCTCCAACTGGCAATTGGTAGATACTAGATGTTTGCCTTTGCTTTGGGCTTTGCAACCTCTCTCCCACCCACTCCTACCAGAAGGTTGCACTAGATCCTTTGCTTCAAATAGTGGCTCAGTATTTTAAGGGCACGTTTACTTCCATTACAAAGAGAAGCAGATAAGAAGAACATTGGCTCTTCAGGCAATACAATTTACTCGAACAAGTGCCACGAGCTCCAGTTAGGAACAGTACACATGAAGGTCTAACCCATAAATGGAAATGACTGCTGTCCTCAGGTGCTCTCTGGAATCTCTTTCCATTTAAATATAACCAGAATCCTTAGAAGAAACCCTTCAAACACAGTCCTTGACTACGAAAAGCAGCAGTCTCCTTACACACAGAGGAACAGTAAGGGAAGAACAAGCTCTCTAAATACTTTAGCAGATGCTAATCCAAATAGAAGCAGTAACAGCTACATTGCCCCATTCCAGCCTTGTTCCAAGCCAGCCTACACTGACACAAGCAATTCCTGGATGTCAGGCAATTCTTGGAGCAGGCAAACATTTGTTCTCGTGCAACACTAGCACCAAGGTAGCTCAAACATACAAACTAACCCCAAAATATTCACGGACTATTATTAGTAACAAAGGATGCTGTGAGCATCTAAACAAGGCTTGGTGCTACCCTGGGGACAGTGATGGATGTGCGTCACTCAGCTGTTTCAGCGATAACAGGATCTGAATCCTACTTCCAGAACCATTTGCCAGCCTACAGAATGACACCCAAGCCACAACTCTCCTGGAAAATTCTAGCAATGCATAGCTGGTGGGTAACACAGTATAGCCCAACAGGTTTCCTGGGCTGCTTGACTCCATAAAGAAGCTCGACTCTGATACCACCTGCAAGCTAGAAAACAGGTTTCCTCTGTGAAAGTGGAGAAAAAAAATCCCCTTTGCACAAATCCCTGTGAATGGCTGAAACGACTACAACAGTCTAGAAGCTACAGGCAGCAATCTGACCGTAAGAGTCTAACTTCACCAGAGCTCCCCTAACAAATATTCAGGTCATCAACCAACAGCATGCTTGTAGCAAGACCCTGGCCTCCACATAGAGGACAGCATGCCTTCTTCATACTAATTACAGCTACTCCTGGAGAGAGGAGATCTTGAATATCTCTCTGAAGACTAAGAGTTCAAAATCTACTAATGATAAAGATTCATGTAGTAAAAAAAACCAATGCAATAATACCACACAAACAAAAAAAATCCAAACACAAAAATGAGGATTAAAGCTCAAACTTCAGATTAATGCTAGAACATTTTTTTAATGTCAGTTTCAAAGCTGTGTTGCTATTACTTAATGTTCACCCTGTGGTTAATCACATACATCATGAAATGTACCATTAACAAGAAGGGCAGATGCAGATGTAATGAACTTGTTTGCAGAGAGTAGCTTCATTGTCCTGTACAAACAGGAATGTCCTATGGCTTACTCAAAAGAGTCACAGGCCATTTTGCTGATTCAACAAGCAAAATGCTCTTCTGATCTCCTGGGTATTTATTAATCTGGTTCAGGGGATTCACAATCAAGTTTTCACAGCTTAGCAAGCACACATCTGCTAACCACACATATCTACTCAGTCTGGAGGAGAGACACAAGTTAAAACAGTTGCTTAGTTCTCATGGAATAGTTATGCATTTTAATGTCACATTTACAACAGGCTCTAAGCCTGCAAGTAGGGAGGTACTAGAGATTCTGATTCTGTATCTTAACATGTTACTGCACAAAACTGCTATGCGGAACCCTGAGACAGAGTTGAAAGAATCCAGATTTCAGATCCCATGTGACAGAGACACTGTGGTGCTCCACAGCCGTCTGTAAGCTCTTTTCTGAAAAGACTCTCTTGCAGTGTCTGCAGGCTGTATGTTGAATAACTACGTGGATGAAAAAAAAAAGTCATTGTTCTTAGTTTTTCCCCATAACTCTTCCTAGAAACGTCCACAACTCACTTTGCAGCTGGTTGGAGCCTCTTGTCCAAAGAGACCAGACCAGGACAAACTGCTTATTTTCTCGTTTTGCTCCAGGTGGCTCAGATGGCAGAGGGCTGCACGGGAGGGAGAAGCTCTACCTACGGATCAGATGCCTCTAGCAGAGGAGCAGTAACAGGCATCCGGCAGCAGTAACCTCTTCCAGCAGAGCAGCTGGATTCAGAGAAAGACATCAGCCCACAGCCCATCACATTCAGCCCTAATCACAGGTGGGTGCTGCCGCAGACAAAGCTTTGCCACAGGGACCAAAATACCCTTACAAGCACGCTTTTCCTGCTCAGCACATGGGCTTTCTCAGCTTTGGGGACACACAGATCAAAAAGTCAAAAGGTTGCAAAAATACTTTTTAAAGGCTTGTTTTTAAAATACTGTAATAATTAGATTGACAACCTTATTAGGTTCTCACTTGTGGTTTTTAAACTTGAAAGACTGGCAGTTCTGTCAACATCAATAATTAGCTACAGTCTTCAAGCAGAAAGATGAGAAAAAACATACATTTAACAGAGTAAACCCTGGAGATAAAGAACCGTGCAGGGGTTTTACGCCCACCCAGAGCTATTGCAGTCTGACACAAAGGCCAGGTTGTGGTGAGACTCAGCATTAGGTGACACTTTTAACGAAGACCTCTGCATATGAAAGTTCCCCAGCTGTCGACACACAGTAATACTTTGGATCCTGTACGCTCTTCGCGATTGCAGCTATGCTCCTCTGGAACCACCTCCCCCCCCTCCACCAGCCCGCACGCTATCTGCAGCAAACGCTGCAGGAACTTTATGAAACAGCACATGAAGTTCATGTTTAACCTCAGGAGCTCCTCAGAGATACAGTCTGTCCATTCAAAGGCCCACCCCCATCATCTGGCTTCCCCTCCTGCCTTATTTTTAGGGAAGATGCTAATAACCATACGCACATTAGAACTGCATGAAGCGTAGGTCTGAGAATCGTTACCCGACCAGATCCAGAAACCCCACTGCAATGAGAATCTAGGGCTCCAAACACATTTCTTGCCCAAAAAATCGGTGAAGACCCCCGCACCGGGCACACGGCCACGCTCATATCGGAGTTGCGGCGGCTCCTCCGCAGCACACAAATCAAGGACGCCGCGGGCCAGGGCCCGCCTCGCCGCCTCCGCGGCACAGGGGAGCGCACTGAGCATCCCCGGGCGGCACGGAGTCGGGAACCCGTCCTCCCTCCCTGTCCCCTGCTTGTACATCCCGCTGGCCACCGGCCTCCCGCCGCCACTACGGGGATGCGACACTAAGGGTGGGGACCCGAAGAGAGCGTTAGAAGCGGGGAGCAGCCGCTGGAAGGGTGCGCGCAGCCGGCGGGGCTGCGGGGGATGTCGCGCCCGCTGCCTCACCTGGAGACACAGTTCTCCAGCACCGAGCTCTTGCCGGCGCTCTGCCCGCCCACCACCGCAATCTGCGGCAGGTCCAGCAGGCAGCTCTGGCCCAATGCTGCGAAAGCATCCTGCAGCCGGTTGACGAGCGGGATGAGCCCTTCCATCCCGCCGCGCCGTGCCGTGCCGTCCCCTCCCCGCCTCCTCTCCTCCGCGGCTGACAGGTAGGAGCTACGCACTGCGCATGCGTCCCACCCCCAGCTAGGGGCGGGGGCTCCGCGGTGAGGCTCCGCCCTTGCCTGGTGCGGCCCTGCTGGGTGCTGGTGGCGTCGTGAGAGCCAAAGCGAGGTGGCCGGGCTGAGCCCGAGGGGTGTGTGCCGGCGTCCCAGCTGCCCGGCACCGCCAGAACCTCCCCCTGGTCGCCGCCAAAGACCCGAGGCTTTCAGGGAGGCCCCACGCACTCTGCTTGAGCAGCCGAATGGGCCCGTCCCGACATGTGGACAAAGTCAGTCTCCGTGCTGCTATCCTTGGGTGTGAGGACCGTGCCTCGACCCTGCCCACACTTACCCACAAACCCACCGTGCTGCCCCCCTTCTCCAAGGGTCCGAAGTCTAGTCGTCCGCCCTGTTCCCCTGGCGAGAAGAGCTGCAGTGTCCCCTGTGAGCCCCCAGCGGAAGGCCATGCCTGCCTCGGCCATCCTCCAGCCGGCTGGGGAGGTCTGTGTGCACTCCTCTATGATTTTAGCACCAAACTGGGAACAGGGGGCACATGGAAGCGCAGGGACCCACTTGACCTGGCAGACGGCTGGCCTCAGCGCTTCTGAATTGGCCAAGGAGGTTATTTTGGTGCATTCCCAGTGTCTGGATTTCTCCTGGCTCCTACCCACTATGGGAAAAGGATCAACAGGAGCCAGAACCCACCTCTGCATCACATAGAATCATAGAATCAACCACGTTGGAAGAGACCTCCAAGATCATGCAGTCCAAGCTGTCACCCAGCCCTATCCAATCATCTAGTCCATGGCACTAAATGCCTCATCCAGTCTTTTCTTGAACACCTCCAGGGACAGTGACTCCACCACCTCCCTGGGCAGCCCATTCCAATGGCAAATCACTCTCTGGGAAGAACTTCCTCCTAACATTCAGCCTAGACCTCCCCCAGCACAACTTAAGACCGTGACCTCTCGTTTTGTTGCTGGTTTTCTGGGAGAAGAGACCAACCCCCACCTGGCTACAACCTCCCTTCACGTAGTTGTNCAGGTCCCTTTCCTCCTGGCTGCTCTCCAGCCACTCTGTCCCCAGCCTGTAGCGTTGTTTGGGGTTGTTGTGGCCAAAGTGCAGAACCCTTCACTTGGCCTTGTTAAATCTCATCCCATTGGCCTCTGCCCACCCATCCAGCCTGTCTAGGTCCCTCTGCAGGGCTCTCCTACCCTCCAACAGATCAACACCTGCTCCTAGCTTGGTGTCATCCGCAAACTTACTGATGCTCCCACGGGTGGGAGCGCAGCAATGGTCAGACATGCAGTTCACTGGAGCCATCCCAGGGCAGGTCCTAGAAGCTGGGTCCAGCAGGGCTGGTAGCACGTTGAGGAATAGACCGGGAAGCAGTTACAAGGTCCAAGCAGTACCACTGTAGTGGGTTCAAGTCAAAATGCATAGTGAGACTGAGCTAAAAGCACAGGCACCACAACAAAGATGAGATTTATCTGTGATTACTGGCAGCAGTCTCAACAGAAAAAATATCCAAAACAGAGGCATTGGCATCTTGCAGCGATAAAAGTTATCCTCTGTATTAAACCAGACACCAGCCTCACTCAGCATGAAAAGCAAAACAAAAGGGAACTGCTTACATCCTGCAGGCTGACGGATACTAACGATCTGGAGGATTATCAAAACCTTGGCTAGAGCTCTCAATAGTTCTAAAAAATCACTTCTAATCCTGGAAACAAAAGAGCAGTTTGCTGTAGTTCTGGCTAAAATGTGTTTAAATTGGTATAACACAGAGATGCTTTCTGTAGTAGTGGCTTTGCCACTGCAGTTAGATTGCCTCCCCAGCACCACCCCCTCTGGGAAAAGCCTTACAGTCATTCCTATCTAGATGGAGTCTCAGGGCTATTGACATAATTATGCCAATTAGCAGCATGATTATTTTTTTGTGCACTCCTGAGTGAACAGGCTATGCCAGGAGGCATTAGAGTAGCTGCCTGGCCTTCTTCCAGTTCATGGGTCTCTATAGAGGCTGGAAGTCAGGAAGAACAGCACCATGTTCTGGCCAAATCCATCCTGAGTGTTGGAGCACTTTGTGCTGCCCCACTGAAATCATTAGATTGGTAGAAGAGCAGCCTGGCAATAGAATCACAGCTCAAGAGATGAACAAAGATTTAAGAAGGCACAATGCCACAGGAGCGACACTATGCACACTTTCAGATTGATAACCTCAGGAACTGTGCTTTCCATTAGGTCTTTAAATTACACTTTTGTTGGTTTCCATAATTAAAATAAAACAAAACAAAACAAGGAAACATTTATGATTAGGAAAAGTTTTTTATTCCACTCAGTCTGGGAAGTTTCCAAACTGCCTTTTGGTCTGTTGAAGCTGAGTTAGAGCCATGAAGTGACCACACTCACCCTGTGACTCCATTACTTGCAAAAATCCACTCTCCCTCACAGAAGAAAGCCAAGAGCAGCCAAGTATAGATTTCCCACCTCCTGTTAAAAGCATGAACATTTTTGTTATGCTTGCTTGTGTTATTATGAGGAGGCTTGTTTTTCCAACAGCTCCAAGAGAGCAGTGAAGAGAGGAAAGGCACACGAATGTATCTTCAGGTCCCTGCTTTTTCTAACTTCTCCAGGCAGCTTGTTCCAAACCCCCATGCAGAGCCCAGCCTGGCTTTCTGAATTTGTCAAGATCCAGAGTGGCCAAATTAAAGGAAACTGGGCCAGTACTAGCAGAGACCGTTATAAAGCTTCTTGCAGTGAATAACCCTGGAAAGAAAGATCCAGATCAGTGTCAGAGTCATGCAGGAAACAATTTTCCTGGGAAGCATGAGGCATGATCTTCAGGAGCAGAGTTTCATTGCTCACTGGCTAGCTAGCTAAACATGCTCTATTTTTACCCTGCATTCAGTTGTGTCTCATGGTATTTATCATTTACTTTTGGCACGTGACAGGCTCAGCAGGGAGAGAAGACCTTTGCCAGCCACCTCTCCCCTGCAGAGCAGGAAGGGTGCCCTGCTCCTCAGGGTGGCACACTGGCCCCACGGCATTTCTGTCTCCATCAGCACAGCTCTACTCACTTCCAGATGTCACCAGCTCCAGCACAGCATGCCTGGGGCCCTCAGCCCTGCCAAAGCCTCCAGCGAATTTCAGATAAAGTCTATGAACAGCAAGTTCGTCCTTCTCTGACTTCCAGAAAAATATATGGCAAAACAAATCTGTCTTCAGGGTGCAGCTCTAGCATCTGATCGCACAAACTTATTCACAGACACTTCTTCCTGATTGGACAGTGTGATGTTAAACCTGAGGACATTCAGAGCAGGTCCCCAGGCTGCTTTATAACATATACCAGTGCTATTCCTTTCATGAAAAATGGGTTATATGTAAACTACCAGAGAGATTTGCAGATGCCTGCAGTGAAACGCTAGGCATACTGCCCTGCCAGGAGAGCAGGCAGGACCCCAGGAGAGCAGAGCACAGACGAGGCTGTGTTCTCCCTGCTGAACACATTTTGAAGAGGCAGGCTCCTTCATATATGATCTTCTTCCCTCCAGGGACTTCTCTCACCTCCTTCTTGCTTCAGATACAAACCCGGAATCCTGCAGAGCTTTTCAGGCAGCTGATCAGCACAAAGCAGGAGGAGGTGTGGGCAATGAGCCCTGTACACAGGGGAGCTCCCAGTCTCTCAGCAGCACCTGGCTCCATGATGCTGGCGTGAAGGTGCTGGTCAGCATTATGCCTGTGTAACTGCCAACTCAGGACAGGGCAACTCAGATCTTGGAGCTGCAAAAGACAGAATTAAAACCAGAGAAAGACAGCCAGAATGGCTGCAGGGCAGTGATTAGTAGTGGCTGCAGCACCTTCCCCTGTAAAGAGGAGGCACTTTCTGCCTCTTCCCTGAAGAATGTGGCACCGCTGACTCACACACTGCAAAACAGTGACACTTAGCTCTCTATCTTGTCCAGCACGGTGGCCTCTTTCCTCCCCTGTGACCTCTAGCTGCACCCTTTTATTCAATGCATTTAGTTGCAGGGCAGAAAAAGACCACCGTGCTGCACTGCAGCCCACAGAGATGTTTCCTTGTGGCCGTAAGCACCCCAGAAAAGAGCCATACTTCCTTCCCTGCAGCCTGGCAGTACTCCTGCTGCCTTAATTACAAGGCAAACCATGTGTTTCCCTGACAGAAAATTTCATGGACAAAATACTTCCCAGACACATCCACCCTCCAAGATGTGGCTGTTGCAGCCCTTGCCATGCTAGGACCCTGCCATGCCCAGGTGGCAGCATAAACCTCAGCCAGCAGGGCCAGGCTCAATCTGACAGAGCTCTTCCCAACTGGAGGGAATCGGCCTCAGCACTCGGTTTCTGCAGCTTTTATAACTTCAAAATAGCTCCCAGCTGCTTGATGTACCTTTGGCTGCTGACAGCATGTCCCTCATTCACCTCCATCCTCTTTTTGTAAGCCCAGCCAATTCCAGTCCTGCTTAGCAGAGATCTGGGCTGTGACACCCAAGGAGGTGATACAATACAGGGTGCATATGCGGCCCCCCACGGCAGCACTGTCCTGCTACCTGCTTGGCCACAGAGTCACCTTAGGTCAAAGAGTCTCCATGGCTGGGCATGACCAGCTGCATCCCTCCACTTAAGATCACAAAACTCAGGGCTGAACCATCAACTACCTGTGTCTCACTGAAGCAACAGCAGGACACAGATGGAATGCTCTGAAAGGGATTCATGTTGGACCAGACCAAAGCATCCCCAACTGGCTACAGCCTCACGCCTGAAGCATGAGATGAGTTACACAGACAACTCTTTCTGTGCTGATAAATCCAGAAAAGGAAAAAAAAAAAAAAAAAAAAAGTCAACATCTCGAAGCCAGCAGAGGTTGCTAAGTGACAGCAGGGCTTGTTTTTACCCTGCCACTTCCAGCATGCCTACACTGCAAAGGCAGGAAGTGAGGAGTAAAGGATGTAAACATGAGTATATTGCCAAAGCACTCAACAGAAACACAGTTGTCAAACATAAACTGCACATTTTGGCTGCCAGAAGATAAATATTTACTACACATCAATTATTCTAGCCTCAGAGCATTTTACCTGTAGAAGAGGATTTCACAGGTGTTTGCAGCACTCAGAAATTTACCATTTTTTTTAGCTGAAACATATTTCCAGACCAAACTTGCAGGGATGCCAGTAGCTGCAAGGACAGCTGCAGTGAAGGGAGATTTCATCCTTACATTATTTCTAATAGATGGCTTTTGTTTTCCCACCAGGATGTGGCGTTATGCAGCAATTAGGAAGCACAACAGAAAGGCATGGCTGGACAAGGGAGGCATGAACACAGCCTTTGTACAAGCTCCTGGGGAAGAAAGGAGATGGTTTTGGTCAAATAAAGGGCATACACACAAACCTGCGCCATTGGAACTGAGAACTGAAAACCAAGTTAAAAATAGACTAAATGCAGCCCTGCTGATCCAGTTGAGAAATTTGCCATCACTAAGCAGGATGGATAATAGATACCTTTCAAAAAAATGCTCATCACAAAGAAGCTTTAGAAACTACTGCACAGGGCAGGCAGACTTCCACCCAGCTGGAGTCTTGTCTCTCCAGCTGACCAGCACCACGTGCTGCCCTCAGTACTGGGTGGCGAGCAACATACAGAGGGCATGTGCCCACGCTGCCATCCTTCATCTGAGGCAGGGAGTGAGCCAGCCTTCCCCTCCAGTGCCTGTAAACCACAAAAACACTCGTTTTAAAAAGGCATCTGCTGCCTCTGTGTAGAAGAGAGCCAGCTCAGGGAGAAAGCAGAGCACTGATTTGTGCCTCTGCAGGAAGGGGAGCAAGACAGGGAGCATCGCAAAAGGAATCTGAACAGAGCAGTTTCCAAAGCAGAACTTGCTGGCAAATTAAAATGAAAATACAGGCAGAGTTACTGATCAGAGGGATGTGCTTGCTGTTGGCACAGCTGCCACAGTGCCTCCTGGGCACATACAGACACATCTGTGTCCCGTTCTGGGCCCCTCAATTCAAGAGAGATGTTGAGGTACTGGAATGTGTCCAGAGTGATGAAGATAGTGTGAGGCCTGGAACACAGCCCTATGAGAGGTTGAGGGAGCTGGGGTTGTTTAGCCTGGCAAAGAGGATGCTCAGGGGTGACCTCATTGCCGTCTACAACTACCTGAAGGGAGGCTGTAGCCAGGTGGGGGTTGGTCTCTTCTCCCAGGCAACCAGCAACAGAACAAGTCTCAAGTTGTGCTAGGGGAGGTCTAGGCTGGATGTTAGGAGGTTCTTCCCAGAGAGAGTGATTTGCCATTGGAATGGGCTGCCCAGGGAGGTGGTGGAGTCACCGTCCCTGGGGGTGTTCAGGGAAAGACTGGATGAAGCACTTGTATCGTTGGTCTAGTTGACTGGATAGGGCTGGGTAATAGGTTGGCCTGGATGATCTTGGAGGTCTCTTCCAAGCTGGTTCATTGTATGATTCTATCTCCTGCACTGGCATGGTGGCCATGTCCCCCACCAGCTCAGGGGCAAGAGCCCGTGGGATGCCCTTTTTATGGACCCCAGCAAGGCTGGGGAACTGCAGACCCTCTGGCTCTTGCATACTCTTGCTTGGCTTTCTGAACAGAGCTGTATTTCCTACAGGTCGAGAAGACCTGGGTCCTGCAGAGGAGGGACAGGATGATGAGCAACAGCTCACCAGTATCCCAATGGGACAGGGTGCACAAGTTGCAAAGCTGGCATGAGAGCTCCAGCAGAGATGCTGAGATGTTGCCTCCAGGTCAACAAGTAGGTCAGGTCCCTCAAGTTGCTACTTTGAGTGTGTTGTTTCCAGTCTGCATTGTGGAAAAGTGGCTGAGGAAGGTTTGCTCTGTGAAGCAACTATCAGAAAAATGTCCTTGTTCAGGGTGCTGGCAGCAGAAAGGTGTGGGGTCAGTGGCAGAACATCACGGTCCATGAACAAGTTGTCACGTAGATGTCGGTCACTCTGGTACAATGTCTGACTCATTTTGGTACCAGCTGTTGCAAGGGAAAAAGACAAGGGTCCCTAAAATGACTTCTGATGAATATGGGAACACCAATGAGTCAGCTGCTCTCTAACAGGCCAGGACACACGGGTTGGCTCCTTAGCTTACTACTCACAGGGAGAAACCAAGGTTTGAGACTCTCAGGAGACAAAAAAGCTGATGGGAGAGGAACGGGGAGCCCTGGGAATACCCTAACAGGCACTTTCCTGCTGTCTTGTAGTGATCAGGTTGACCCAGGTGACTAGGTGATCAAGTTGATTGTGTGGCCCAGGAGGCAGGGGAAAAAATACTTGGGGTGCCAGGAGACTACAAGTCCCCATTCACAGTGGCCACAACTAGAGAGACGAAGCAGGGAAAGCACAGGGAGAAACCCAGTTCAGGTGGCAGCAGAGTACAAGAGGCAGCTGCCTGTCCAAAGAACTGTTTTTTTTCCAGGGGTACTAGGTGCTCAAGAAACAACCTAGCAAAGTACTGGGGGCCTCAGAGCAGTCCTGAGCACTTTTATTTTCAGAGCTCTCAGTCCACATGCACCCATAACCAGGCTTGGGATAGGGCTGGAGCTCTACAGAGACCAGCGACCAGGGATGCTGGAGATGGTGAGAGGCAGCATCATAAGGAAGGAGCTGTGCTGCAGAGGGATGTTTGGAGGGATGTTCTTCCCACAACAGGAAAGCAATGAGGACAGATCCAAACCCAAGTCCCATTCCACATCATTTTCTTCCCCTCACCACCGAAATGCTACCCCTGGGGCTGCACAGCCTCCTACACTCTCAGACTCTTTCCTGGGAAGCACACTGCAGGAAGCACCTCTCCACACCAGTCCTGTCCTTCAGGCAGATCCAGACCACCACCAGTCCCTCAAAGGTGGCAGTCTCAGCCATGAGCACCCCTCTGCTGCAAGGTACAGCACCCACAAAGGGACCCATCTCATCAAGCAGCATCAAGGCCACTCTCAGAGGATTCTGATGGCCTGCAGCACATCTGCCAGCATGTACGAGCTGTCCCAGGGGCGCCCAGGCTGCCGCAGGGCCCCCTCAAGTGCCTGGGCACGTGTCCCCAGTTCTGTAGTATCCCAACGGCCCTCGGGGCTGGGCTGGCAGAACAGGATCTCATTGACCTCTCCTTCAATGCGGCGTGCATAGAGCAGTGGGAAGACTTCCCTGAGGGTGGCCAGGACAGACTCCTTCAGCCGTGCATCACGGCACACCAAGTTGAGCATGAAGACTCCTGCAGCAGGGCGAGAGGAATGGGAGTTCAGATCAGCCTGCACTGTTCCCTGTGGGAACGCAGCAGAATTTGTGGCACCCTGGTGCAAAACTCTCCTGCAGCAGCACAAGGAGTACCAGCATCCCCCTAGTGCCCTTGGCTCAGCTCCACATCCTTGCCACCATGAGAGACGTGGGTTGCCACACAATCTGTTCTCAGGTACCGCCTACACCTTCTGCCTTCCCACAACCCTTCTTGGCCTTCTGGGATGTCTTAGCCTGCCTGACCCAGCAGTGCCACAGGCCACCTGCTCCTCCCTGCTGTCACAGCACCTACTGAAACACCTGGATCTGAGACCTATCAAGAACAGCAGAAGCCACGCAGGAGTCCTGGCTGCAGCCACTACTGTCCAGGATTAGAATGGTGGCACTGCCTCTTAACTCAAACCCCACACAGGAGCAGCCAGCCTGGCCACAGGGATGTAGACAGATCCCCCCTCCTACCTTCTGGCTTGAGAATGGTTTTAACTTTCTGCAGAAACGGCTTTTCCACAAAGGCTGGGGGTGGGCAGCTCATCCCCACCATGAGGTCTTTGCTGTCCACATCAAACATAATGGCATCATAGTGGGCTGGGGCTGCAGGAGGGAGCACAGAGATTTGTTATCCCATGGGACAGAGATGAGCCATTCACAGTCGGTAATCAATAATGGGGTGGTCGAGACACCTCCTCTGCCATGTTACATCTGCATCACTCTCCTGGGGTTTCTCTTTCCATGTGACACTGAAGGCTGCAGCCCTCAGGACTGGGAGAGGCAGAAAATCTAAGATCCCCTGCACATGTTGGCAAAGAGCTGGAGAGGCTGAAGCTTGTGACAAGTGTCACGAGATGGGCAGTGATGGGAAGCAGAGGGTGAAAACAGCCCATGACTCTGGTGCTCAGCACGTCATCCACTGGGCTCAACAGCGCACACAGGATGCTCTGTGAGATGGTACCTTCAGCTGCCAGCTTGGCCACGTAGTCCAGGCCATCAGAGACATGCACCTGCATCCGATCACCCTGGGAGAAGCCAAACCAGCGTGTAGCCACCTCAAGCATGGACGGGTCGATTTCCACCACGGCCACGTGGGCCTGTGAGAAGTAGTCATGGATGAAGAGAGGCAGGCTGCCCCCGCCGAGCCCCACCACCAGCACTGCCAGAGGGGTTCCTGCCAATGGAGAGCACCCAGTGAGCTGCCAGGATGGCCACGCTCCCACAGCTTGTCCCACCTGCCAGCCCCCACACAATTTTGGATTGGTGCATGGGGCAACTGGCTAGGAAATCCCTTCCTCAGAATGCTGGGGTGCCTGCCCTCAGCACAGCCTCCCACCACTGGCCTCATCACCTGGGAGTGGGTTGGGGCCCCCCAGCAGGCAGAGCCCAGCAACCATGGCCTTGTGGTGCTCACAGCACAGGTAGCTCTTGTCGATGGCTGCAGGTGGCTCAGCGGGGCTGGGTTTCTTCTTGTCCTTCCTCCGTTTCTTCTGGCCTGAATGACAGAAGACACTGTCTGTTAAGGGGCAAGGTGGGACACAGGGAGACACTCCCAGCTTCTATCTCACCCACAAAACAAGAAGCAGAGTGTAAAAAACTATTCCAGAGCTCTTCTGGGACAAGGCTGGCAGGTCTCAACAGGACTTTCATCTTCTTCATGTACCAGCCTCACTCTCTGGCACCCCAAAAAGTCATCATTGGCCCCTGTTCCTTCCCATTATGTCCCATGTACCTTGGGGAGGCATGGAGGGCAGAAGCCGAGCCTCTGACTGCACCACGTTCCTGTTGTGGAGGAAGATGAGGCGTCGGAAGTAGCAGGTGCCATCCCCCTTCACGTCCTCCACCACGTACTCCCCGCTCAGGGGGCTGGTGTCACAGTGCCGCACTGCCCGCACCCCAATGTCCCCTCCCGCAGACAGGAAGGGCACCTGCAGGGAGGACAGGGGCTGGTGTGAGGAACCAAAGGCCACAGGAACAGGCCCTGGTGTTCCTGCTGTTCTTATAATGGCTAAAGAGCTGGGACAAAGTGGATGCAAAGCAGGAGCAGACGATGTGCTGTAGGCAGCTGCAGTGCAGCTATGACCTGCACATGGGACACCAGATTCTCTCCCACGGCATGTGTTGGGGTAAGGGAAGCAAACAACCCACGACTTTTTGCAAGAGTTTGGGCTTGAGAAGTTGGGGCAGGAAGGATGAGACAGAAGGCAGAGGAGAAGTTAAAGCCAGGATTAAGAAGGGCCTGGATGCTCTCAGGGCTTCAGAATGCCTGGTTTTCTTGGGATGTTGGGTTTTCAAGGGCAGTTGCTTCACACTGAATCCTGCCATACAGACACCTCACACCCTGCCTCCAAGCAAAGGCAGTCAACTGGAGGGAAAACTGAGGAGCTACACCTGACACCAGTGTCCTCCCCACCAAGGAAGCCAGTGCACACACTGCACCTTGATCTCTCTTGGAGAACAGGGATTCACTATTGGCAGCCAGCCAGCCTGGCCTGAGCCTTGGGAAGCTGAGGGAGGGGGCCAGGCACAGGGCTCACCTGCTGCCGGGCAGGGAGGCCCGGTGGGGCCAGCTCCATCACCTTCGCTGACAGCTCCGCCTGGATGCCAGCCATGCCTTCGTAGTGCTGCTCCCTGTGCAGGGCCACAGTGACCAGGCGCCTGAAGCCTGCGCTGGTGGCCAGCTGCTTCCGCCCTTCCTCCATCCCAAAAAGCCACTCAGTTTCTCTGCCCTGTGGGACTGCAAAAGGAGCTGCCATCAGCCTGGGCCAGTCCCCAAGTGTCCACCCTAGCTTCCAAGAGAAGAGCTGCAAGAAACGGCATGACACCACAAGGAGATACCACTGTGTGCCTACAGCTGTGCACTGCAACCATGGTAAGAGCCAAGACATTCCCCCATTCTGGGGAGGCTGGACAAGCCAGGTCTCATAGAGGGCAGCCAGCAGTCTCACGACCTGTCTCCAGGCTGTGCTAAGCGCTGCTGGCAAAGCCAAATGTGCCTCCATAAAGCACAAGCACAAAGCCGAAGTGCAGCCCCAAGCAGCCTGACCCCAGAAGGTCAGGACACCTGCACAGACCAGTGAAGCCTTTCCAGCTGCATCTGCTGGGCTCTGACTTTTCACAGAGATGTGGTGGTTGTGATCACCACAGAAATCCACCACCTTGGAGACAGGGCAGGTAGCATTCCTCTGCTGCCAGATGGGTATCTGCTCAGCCAGCAGGCTCTTGCACCACCAGGCAAGCACATCCCTCCAAAAAAATCTCACCAAAAGCCACAACTACAACATCAACGCAGACAGGATATTTCTGTCACTAGCCCCATCTCAGCAGCGTCAGGATCCCCGGCCATTTTGCAGCTCCTGGCCAGGGCACCACCTCACTGCAGCCAGCAGAGGCTCTACTCACTGATGAAGATGGCGAAGTGATTGTCCCGGGAAGGTTTCACCGAGGGACTGTCAACAACATGCAGTGTGTAACGAGGCCTCCCGCTCTCTCTGTCACACAGATCCAGGGAAACCTGCTCCCCACAGGGCATTTTGCTCAGCTGGCTGCAGAGCAAGGCATAATGCTGCCTGTCCTTCACCGCTGCCACCAGCTGCTCTGTGCTCTCCACCCGCATCGGCTTCTCCTGCTCCTCCTGGCAGATCTCCAGGATCTGTGGTGCTGAGCCGAGGATTTTCCTGAACTTTGTCATGACATAGATAAAGATGGGTAAGACAAACTGCTGCTTGTCCCCACTGTTGGCTACCTGATGGACACGCACGACCCAGCCTTCCTGGGAGAAGTATTCTACTGCTTTCTTCAACACATGGGCTTGAGCCAAAGAGACACAGAGGTAGCGCCCTCCCACCTGCAGGACCCGACTGATCTCAGCGAACATCTTGTCCACCTTGGCTAGAGTAGCCTCCTCTTCATCGGTGAGGATGGCATCCAATGTGCCTTTGTCCAGGACCACCTGGAACTGGGCATCGGGGAAGTCCATCTGAAGCATGTCCATCACCAGGTAGCTCATCTTTGGCCTCTTGCTCCTGCTCTGCTCTTGCATCTGATGGATCACTGCATCACTGATGTCAATGTTCATGATATCCTCGCACATTCCCATGTCATACATCTGTTCACTCAGCTCCGAGTTCCCACAGCCCACCACCAGAACCTGAGGAACAGCACAAGAGCAAAGTGATGGTGAGAACACTTCAAAATGTGCCACAAAGCATTTTTCAATCAAGTATTGGCCACAGCCATGAACCCACAGCACCAGGAAACCCATTCCCCAGAGCCCCGAGATTAACATTTCCACACGGAAAAAACATACAGGCACAGAAGCAATGCACATAAGGAAAAACTTCTTTCCTAGAGCACTGAAAGTAGCAGCCTAGAGACTGTGGAGTCTTCTCTGGAGAAATTGCAAACCTGCCTGGATGCAGTCCTAGGCAACATGCTCTAGATGAACCTACTTTAGCAAGGGAGTTGGACAAGATGATCCCCAGGGGTCCCTTCCAACTCCCACCATTCTGTGATCTGCTGCATCCCTTTCGGGGATGATCTGGGTGCTCCATCCGCCAGAGCTCCCCGTCCCGGGGCAACGCATGAGTCTCTCCTACGGCACACTGGGGTTTTCGCGTGGTCTGTTTCAGCGCACCACGGCGCTTTAAGCCAGGACACGGCGGCGCAGAGCCGGCCGCCCAGGAGGAGGCTGCCCCAGGACTCACCTTATCGCGGGGCCTGACGTACTTGTGCAGGACGGGACAGAGCTCCGGGAAAGCCCCGTACCACTCGAAGGGGCGCTTCCCGCGCTGCCGGAAGAATCGATCCCAGTATCGGGCCGATCCGAACTCGCCGGGGCTGCGGGGCAGCAGATCCATGGTGCTCAGCCCCGCGGCTGCTCCCGCCGCACGTGGCGCAGCGCCGCGAGATGACGCAATGCGGCGGCGCAGCATCCCCATTGGACACGGCGGCCGCATTGGCCGCCGATTGGCTGCCTCTCCCTCTGGCCGCTTTCCATTGGCCTCCCCCTCTGCGCGTCCCCGGCGCCGTTCACCAGCATCGCGCGCCGCGCCCGGAAGAAAACAAACCAGTGTCCGAGGGCGTCGCCACAGCGGGCGTACAGGCAGCCCGGCGGTCGCTGCTCTGTGGTACCCAAGGCTCCGCTGTTTCTGAGCCGGACCGATGGACCCAGCCAATGAGGTTCAGCAGGGCCAAGTGCCGGGTCCTGCACTGCGGCCCGCGACAGCCCCATGCTACGCTTCTGGATTGGGTAAGTAGTTGGAAAGCTACCCGGCAGAGAAAGACCGGGGAGCGCTGGTCAAGAGTCGGCTGAACATGAGCCAGCAGCCAAGGCAGACAGCAGGAGTAGTGTGAAGAGCAAGAGCACGGAGGTGATTGGTTCCCACACTTTGAATACTAGGCTCAGTTTTGAGGCCCTCACTACAAGAAGAACATTGAGGAGCATCTGAGAAAACTGGAGTTGTTTAGCCTGAGAAAGAGGAGGCTGAGGGGAGACCTTCTTACTCTGCAACTACCTGAAAGCAGGTTGTAGCAAGATGGGTGCTGGCCTCTTCTCCCAAGAAACAAGCAATAGGACAAGAGGAAATTGCCTTGAGTTGCATCAGGGGTGATTTAAATTCAATATTAGGAAAAGTTTTACCCAAAGAGTTGTCAAGTCCTGGAACAGGCTGCCCAGGGAAGTGATGGTCACCATCCCTGGAGGGATTTAAAAGCCATGTAGATGTGCCAGTGGCACAGTTTAGTAGTGACTTGGAAGAGCTAGGTTAACAGTTACGGCTTTATGATCCTGAAGGTCTTTTCCAACCTAAATGATTATGTGATTCCTCAGGGGGAAACTGCCATAGGGAATGCCTGTGCAGGGCCAGGCCAGAGCCCTACCAAGCACAACAGCCCCTGCAAGGCCCCCGTCTTGAGGACAGACATGCAGCCAAAGTAATCCAGACCCACTGATCTGCACAGCATTTATGAAGCAACAAAAATAGAGGAGGTGAAAAGGGTACCAGTGGCTTGCTTCAGAAGGAGCAGCTTTAATGGCAGCCCACAGCAGATCTGAGCTCTCCCAGGGCTGTATGTGATGTGGACAATACAGGGCACTTACAGCCCAGGAAGGCTAGCTGGGGCCAGCGTGGGGCTCTGTTGAGTTGCTCTGAAGAAAGAAGGCAGAGAGTTCACTCAGTGCTCTGTAACGGTGTGAGATCGAGTTCTTCACTGCCTTGGGCAGTTCAGCATAGCTGGAGGGGAGAAGAAGCCACAAGTCTCATCAGCAGAGATACTACGGCACATGTTCTCCAGTCACCAAGAGCTCCCCCTCTGCTCGGTGTCTCCCTGCTCCATCGCAGCAGGGGTGTCTGTAGTGACACACTGGCAAAGCCAATTCCCACCCTGATCCAGAAGTTCCCCATAAACCACCATGTTCAGATCCAAGATGTTTTCTCCTTGCCACCTTTTTCATAAGCTAGTTCCTCCCCACACACAACCTTGAGCCTGGTTTTCCTTAGGTAAAGAGCTGTAGGTAAAACACCACTTACGTCTGGTCATAGCCATCTGGCTGAAAGCAGGGATCCCAGCCAAAATCTCGAGGACCTCTGGGCTCCACTATCCTCCCCTGCCACAAGAAAGCAAAAAAAGCCCTGTAAGCTGTGGCTTGCAGCACTCCCCTTTCAATCAGGTGGGAACACGAGGGGTCTGAAAAGCCTGAGGTAGTGTGCAATTTGGTACATACAGCTGGGGAAAGGGCTGCAGCATTCAGCACCCACCATCTGTACTCTCCCTCAGTCTGCTCCCAAGCTCTGAGAGCATTCAGTGAGCCAGGGGCTACTAAACTTGATCTCAAGAGGGCCAACGCCATTACAAAATTCACACTGCTGCCCTCTTCTCAGTGTGCTCCCTCCCCCAGGCACAACACCTACGTGAGTCTGGCCTTTGAACAGCTTCACTGGCTCCTCCGGGTTTCCAGTACTGAATGCAAAGGTACAGAGAGCATAGGCAGATTTGTCTTCAAACCCAGCCAGCAGCTTGTACAAGCCTGAGCAACACAGAAAGTATCTCAGCGTTACTGCCCTCTCCTCGGAGTGCAACACACCCACCTAGAGACGGATCGAGGGAGCATTCACATCCACAAGGGAGAGGAAGAACCACAGATGACAAAGCTCAGGCACAAGGATTTTTTTGTCCCAGTCCCTCATATGACTGAAACCAGGGCTGCAGACCTAACACAGCAGAAGCTGCAGTGCCCTGCTATTAACTTGGGAATGAAAGGAAACAAGCAAGTGCCACCAGAGAGGACTAAGCCCTGCTCTCTATCAGTGTAATTAACACTCATGCTCATGATGCCAGTGCACTGTCTGCAGTCACACTGAACCACGAGATGAAAGGCAGTCGCTGCACGCCAGGGGAGGCAAGTATGAGTGAAGAGCTTGCACAAAAGCCAAAGGGAGCAGCAGGTCTTCCAGGTCACACTGACAGATAAGTTCCCACAAGCACTGCCACCAGCCTGTAGAGGCAAGGAGCCTGGAAATCCAGGCATGATGCTGAAGCTGCTGAGGGAAAACAACATCTGGTGAACAAAACAGTAAGAGATCACGAAGGGACAGAGCTGGTCTGCCAGGAAGGGAGACAGATATGAAGTGGGCAGTGTAGTGGGCAAGCATGCTCAGCACAACCCAGCGTGGGTTCCACTTCATTTGGGAAGAACGGAGTTATGTGCAGCGGTTGCAGGAGGAAGTACCTTCTGGTTTGAGTTTCTCCAGGAACCATTTTCTGAAGGGGAAGAAGAAGAGAAAGATTTTTTTTCCTATTATTTCTCAGAAATACAGGCATCCTTGAGGCTTCTTTCCTCTACATTTTCATAGCCCTTTAAGTCCTTTTAAAATGTGCTGTCAAAGTACCTTGTTCTGGACTATTTACCAGTAATTACAGACTTTGCTCTTCAGCTGAATAGCACACAGTAACAAAAGCAGTGGAGTATTTTACTGCAGTACTGAGGTCTGTGTAAATAACCCAGTTTTTACCTGTGAGAATTGACATGTTGAAATACATCTCTCAACTCAACTTGTTCACATCTTACACCCAGTTCTAGTGCCAGTTTCTTCACATAAAGCTTTCATGTTTCTGCTTACCTCAACAAGTATAATTCGGAAGAATTAATCACACTAAAAGTTAATTCCAGGAGCTAAGAAAATATTTTATTACAGGAGTTACACTGTAACAATAATCTTGTTATTGACTAGATTAAAGCAGTCCCTAAGAGAACCTCTAGGGCACTCATCCCAGAGTCCTACTTAAACACAGTGCCTTAGTTACACCAAGCATGCTGTGAAGCCAAATTTCTAAGCTTGCTGCAAGAGCAGGCAGCATAGATTGGGAGCCAGAGGTAACAATTCAGATCTGTCTCCCTTGTCCCATACCTACAGCAGGGCTTAAGGAATTAAACCTTTTTTTCACTGTGAAGGTGACAAAACACTGGAGTGGGCTGCTCAGGGAGGTTGTGGAGCTTCCTTTTCTGGAGACATTCAAAACCCACCTGGATGCATTCCTGTGTGACCTACTCTAGGTGATCCTGTCCTGGCAGGGGGGTTGGACTCACTGATCTTTCGAGGTCCTTTCCAACCCCTAATGTTATGTGACTGGAATCCAGGCCCATGATGATGCTGAGGAGGCAGACCACCAGTCACCTCTGAGAGCCCATGAAGAATGCCTCATGAAGCATACCCTGCCAGCCTGCACTCCTAACACACAAGGTGAAACAAGTGCCTTCCTACTTACATGTATGGCCCTGGAAGCCCCCCCAGAGCATTGAAGCACAAGCAAGTGTCTTCTACTATAACAGGTCCCTGAACCTGCATCAAAAGTCCAAGAGATGGGAACATTAGACCTACATGAAGGCAATGCTCTATCTTAGTCTCACACTTCCATGATAACAGAAGTATCACAAAAATTCACCACTTCTTACAGCTCTTTATTTCAAAGGCAATCCACACCAGACAGACACAACCTACCCATGCTCCCCCCAGGCCAGCTAAAGAACAGTAAGGAAACTCTCTCATGGAGGAAAAAGAGCAGAGCTCAACACCTCCTGCCCTCCCAGTGGACAGGAATTGGAAAGCTCGTGTCCTAGGGGCATGTCTGCATTATCCTTCAGCCCCAAACCTGAGTTGCTTCTTCCAAGACACCCATCTAAGAGACAGCTCCAAAAGGCAATCCAGCAGAAGCTCCAGCAGACAGAAGACTGTTCTCATTGCCACTGGGGCTGCTCTGAAGGAGATGTCTGCTGCTCGAGAAGAGGCCAGAGAAGCAGCACCCGAACTGCCTAAACACTGTGTCACCAATGAGAGCTCACTATCACCCACTACACATCAGAAACAGCCGAGTGACAGGTGTGCAGCGAAGCCAGGCCAGTCACAGATGTGTCCCAACATTCCTCAGGCCCAGGTCACAAGCCCAAACATCCCCAGCTGTCCCTCAACCCGCCAGGGCAGAGGTCCTCCCGCACACACAGCACCGCTCTGACTGGTGGGAAAAGAGAAAGCAAGCGACCTGCCGGGCGGCTTCGCGACACTTCTGCACGGAGATCTCATCCGGCTCACCCTGGTACTCAGGCACTGCGGACACATAAAGCAGGCATCCCGAAGATGACGACCGGGCTGGGCGGCGCCCCACGTCCCCCCAAGATCCCGCCGCCAACTTACGGTCAATTTTTTTCGCTACCAGCGTGTAGGGAGAGGAGTCTCCGAGGATCTGAGTGACCTGCAGCGGGAGAACATGGGGAAACCCACTAGTCAGGCTCCGGCCCCGGCTCCGGCCAGCTAGGCCAGGCCACGACTGCCCCGGCTCCTACCTCCTCCAGCTTCTTGGCGTTGCCCGTCACGAACACCACGCTCCGCCGGGCCGGCAGCGCCATCCTGGCCCCCTGCGGCGCCAGCACACGCGCGCTGAGCTGCCAATCAGCGCCGCTGGCCGCAGCGTGCCCCGCAACGCCCAGCCAATGGGAAGGCTGTTGCTGCTTCTGCCTGATAGAGGCGGGACTTCCTGTCTCCCGCGGGAGGTCGCTAGTGCCAGGCAGTCCAGCGAGGCGCGCGCGGGTTGCCGCGGCGGCGCCCAAGGCCCAGCCCGCCCGTGGGGCAGTGTCCACCGCCTCAGGCCGCGCTGCCGTTGCTCCTGGGCGGCTGAGACTGCAGGCGCTGCCTCCTCCAGCGGGGTAAGTGGCGGCCGTGTCCCCGCTCTGCCTCGCTGGCCTCCCTGTTCACTTTCCCAGCGTTTGGCAACCGCGGCTGGAGGATTTCTCTCTGTGTTTTCCCTGAAGTAGAAGCACCTTGTCGGGGGAATTAGGCAACGGATTTTGCTCCAAGAGCTGCTGCTATTCAGTCCCCGACCTCTGGCAAGCCTTTGCACTTCCTGACACCAGATTTCTGTTGTGGGAGCAATGAGGTTTGCAGGTCCAGCTGGCAGCTGCAGCAAAAACTCTGGCACTCGAGAGTCAAGAGATGGGCCCTGCTGCCAGTGTGGAGCAATAACGGAATGAGTCAGGGAATTCCATGGCTCCCCAGCCAAACGGTGGTGGGGAGTAGTGCCACATGAAACAACAGGGTCCTGGGAGCTCTCCCACCATGCTACCCTATGTCACCTCTTCGCACACCGTCCCCATAAGAAGCTCCTCTTTTGCAAGGGGACTCCCCAGAGTGGACTTCTTCCCTTCTGGTCTGCCCAGTTCCCAGAGCTGGGAGAGGAAAGGCCTTTCCCTACCTGCATCAGTGCTGCAGACATCGCCTCTGCAGCCCTGTGCCCTCGGGTGTGGGAACCTTATGGTCTCCCCTCATGAGTCCTCCAGCAAGCGTTGGAGGAGGAACCAGCCCTGCAGGAGAAACACGCAACTCCAGCCAAAACATGCCGTTCCCTGTAAAAATGCGATCATGTGGAAAACAGCAGCTAATGAAGAGGTCTATCTTCTGCACAAAGAGGGAATGGAGAAAACAGATCGTGTGCTTGGGTGAAGGCGCTGTTTTTGCTGTAAAATCTCCTTCATAACATCTAAATGAAAACCAACTCCAAAGCATGCAGACGCTCTGTAAAAACAACAATCCTTTCCACTCACTACAGTTATCCCTGCCACCAGTCCAGGGTGGGATGGCATGGGCTGCAATCTAAGGATAATGGTATCTTGAAGGAACATAAGGAGGACTGTTCTGTAATACACCTGAGACCAGACACTGTGATGACATTTTTAAGACTTGAATAAACATCATAGAATGGTTTATGGTGGAAGGGACCTTTGAAGATCATGTAGTTCCAAGACTGCTGCCATGGGCAGGGACACCTCCCACCAGACCAGGTTGCTCAAAGCCTCATCCAGCCTGCTCTTAAATATTTCCAGGGATGAGGCATCCACAACTTGTCTGGGCAACCCATTCCAGTGGGAATTCTAGTGGGAGGTGACCCTGCCTATGGCGGGGGGTTGGAGCTGGATGATCCTTGAGGTCCCTTCCAACCTAAACCATTCTATGATTCTATGATTCCAGTGTCTCATCAGCCTCACAGTAAATGACTTCTTCCTCGTGTCTAATCTAAATCTACCCTGCTCTAATTTAAAACCATTGCCACTGGCACCACATGCTCTTATAAAAAGTCCCTCTCCAGCTTTGCTGTAGACCCATTCAGGTACTGGAAGGCCACTATAAGGTCTCCCTGGAGCCTTCTTTTCTCCAGGCCAAACAGACCCAGCACCTTCAGTTTGTCCTCACAGGAGAGGTGCTCCAGCCTTTGCTCAGTAAAATTCTATTACTGTAAAGTTACTGACTAGGACTGTTGATTTGCTGCTGCCTTTCATAACCAGAGCTGGTCCCATGAGATCTGTGGTCAGGACAACCCAGCTGGTCCCATGAGGTCTGTGGTCAGGACAACCCAGCATTTGTTGACCTGAACTGAAAACTGATCAACACCTCATTCTGGCAACTAAAAGTGCACTGAAGGCTTTGACCACAGCAGCTTTCCCTGCCCTGCATCTCAAGTACAACCATTTGCACCTTCAGCTCTGTGGGTGATGCTGCAAAAGCACTCTGGCAAAGCTGCTGAGGAAAGCAAGCTTTCCCAGGGCACCAGAAGGCCTGGTCCAGCCCTGCTGGTACTGAAGGATGAGTCCAAGGCAGGCACAAGACACACAGGGTCAGGGACCCTGCCACCTCATTTTCTGTGGACCTAGGTCAGCTAGAAAAGTTTGTGCCTGCTGGAAGCAGCACATTCCTGTCATGATGACAGCAGCGGCACTTCTCAGGGTGCTGCGCTGGTGCCCGTACTGAGGAGAATTTAACAATACTGGAAGCTCTCCCTGAGGACTTGCTGCTAACTGATACCTGCCAAAGCAAGCAAGGACAAAGCTATGGAGGGCATAGCACCGAAGTCCCAACTTTGGCAGCTCAGCACAGAGGGTTGTCATGAAGCCTTCATCCTACCAGCATCCATTTTCCAAGGGCCTCAGGCCAGCTTTAAACCTGGGCATTGCCTCTAGCAAACTACTGCAAAACTAACTTCTGTTGTTCAGTCCTGATGCCAACAGGGATTTGAGGTCCTGACATGCTGCTGCAGCACCAAGGTTCTTCTGTGTTTAGCAGCAGTGGCAAGATGGGACTGAGAAAGCCAGAGGTACTGACAGGACAGCTGCAGGAGTACAGCTTTCCCTAGCAGGCAGGCTAAAGCAGGCTCAGCACGGCTGTTATGCAGGCTTAGTGCCATTAACTCACTTTACAGCTGGCAGGAAAAAGTACCCAAAGGCTCAGTGAGACCTGCAGCCCCCTCTGAAGATAGACAGTCCCTCTTCATCCACCTTCTACGTTCTTTCACTGGTGGAAAGTAGCCAAAGGCAAAGGCAAGATGATTGTCATCCCTTCTATTGCTTTGTGATCTTAAAACCAGGCTACACTTCCAAGAGGAAAAACCCAGCTTGGCCTTCTAATTCCCACCTGGAGAGAGCAGGACCAGCAGAGGAGAAAAGCCCTGTTTATGTTCCAGCTGGGCAAGCAGAGCTTGTAATCACATCTGACCCTCCAGCCTGCTGTGCTCAGTTTTAATCCCCTTGTCTGCACGGAGCCACACAGTCACTCAGGTGGAAACTCTGTGCAAGATCCTGGGGGCAGGTTCAGAAGAGGAGGGTGGAACATGGCACAGGGAATTCTCTGGGGCACCGTTTCCCCTCTCCATCATTACTTCAGGCACACACTATGCCGGACAGTGCTTCTCTCATCAGAAAAAAGACAGTGAAAAAGAAGCAGGAGAGCCTGATTTTGACTCAGCTCAAGTCCTCGGCTCACGGCTGGAAGGAACAAGAGTTCCGCAAATGAGAAGCCGACAGAAATGCCTTCATCACCCATGACCAAGGATGGAGGCAGTTAAAATACAACAGCCCCACCTACAGATGGAGGAGCTCGGCCCCTGTTCAGTCCAGCACAGGGGCCCCTACACGTCCCCAGGCACTGCAGTGCAGCTGTCTGAACACAGCCCCCAGCCCACTGGATTGCAGGGAAGTGAAATCGGCTGACATGCAAGACCACAACCACCACAGCGAGGGTAAGGGTTCTGAATATGATCTGGGCTTGTCCACCCTGTACCAGTTTCAGAAGGGTTGCTGTCTTCCTGCTGTGTCTCTTGTATGGCTGGGCTGATAAGTGGGCTTTACACACACTTCTTGCTTCTGGTGAAGAAAACGCTGAGACAGCCCTTTCCTAGGGACTCCTGGAAGCAGAGCCCTGAATGACCTCCAGAACATGATCAAGACATGCAGGAACTCCAGATGTACAGTCAAAAATAGGTTTACTGGAATGTCTTTAGTCACAGCTGTAAGCAGCAATACTGAAAACACTGAGCTTGTGCATTCCCATGGCAGGACCAGAAAGTCTTCTGGACTGTAAAACCTAAATTACTTATTTATTTAAATAAGAAAACACCACCCTTGTAAGGGTCTGTTCCCTGTAAGATAATGCTATGTTTCTCCTTTCCTTTGCTTTGAAAGGACAGAGTCCCTGCTGCCTTCCACAGCAGGCAGCAGGGAACTGCTTAAATGGTATTATTATTAATATTAGACCATATATACAGATAAACCATAGTGGCAAGTAGCCAGCTCCAAACAAGAGACCCAAAATTCCACAAAACAGGCAGTTTGGGAATGGTGTCTTCTGTTATAAAAAAAAAAGTCTGATAGCAGGAGCAGGTACTCAAAAAAAAAAAAAAATCAATCATTTGGCAGTTCTTAAAATACTTTCAGAACTGGGTACTTGCTGCTGCCTCCTCACTCCTTAGAGAAAAACAACTTCAAAGCTATATACAGATATCTCACTTAAATTACACAGCAGTTTGGTTATCCCAGAGCCAGCTCCACCAAAGCCTCCAGCTGCCCCGTCAGGTGTGGTACTTCAAGACTATTGGTACTAGAAAAGACAAAGAAACAAACTCTCAGCCACACACCTTCACATGCAACACTGATCCCCACTGGAAGCATCCCCCCATTCTGTAATGCACCCAGCTGGCAACAGTGAGGGAAAGTGCTTCCAAGTCCATGCTAATGAAATCTGCTGCCCACAGATGCTAGACATTTCCTGCCACCTTCATCTCCTTCCAGATTCCCAAAATTAAACCAGGTGGGATTTTCCATCAGTCTCTCATTCTCTCTCTGCACCACTCACCCTACTGCCAGCTCTGTCTCTCCTGCTGCAGGCTATGTGTCAGCAGGACAACAGACCACGAGGGGTTTGCCAAAATAAACGAGAACAGTTCCAGAAGTGCCTCTAGCCACAGTTGCTGAGAGGAAAACCCTCTGGACCCAGTGGCACAGAAGAGTTGTGCCGGGTTACCAAGAACCCTGGAGCACATCATTCTGCAGGCGGAGGTCTGAATTACTTCTGCTTGTAAGAAACACACTCTGGCCTTTACTACCTGTTCGTTAGGAACAGTGGCAACATCTCTGCTCTAGGATGCTCCACACAGACGAAAAAGGGCAGAGGAAGTGACCAATAAAGCCACAATTGCTTCCTGAAAATTAAGCAGCCTGGGGCTTTGGGGAGCAGCGTTTGCAAGATGGCTGATATATGTGGAGAGGCCTTTGGGGGACATTGCTCTGGTCTGGAACTCTTCTGTCTACTCCCACCAGCCTCATGATCAGCCAGTGCTAACCCTGGGGCAGTACAACATTGGCAGGGCAACACTCGCTTTCTTTGGCCACAGTCAGTAGGATTTGGTTTGAACCTGCTCCTCTGTGTTTAAACCTTGCAGAAGAGCAGCATGGAGTGGTCTACAGGCATCACTTAGGAATGTTTAAGGCAGAGTAGGGTCCAACAGGAGTGGCTCAGGTCCTCCCCTTGGGGAAAACAGCACCACAGTGGTGCTCATGGTGTCAAGTGCCTCAAGTATTTCAATGGCAGACATGGCTGGGGTGACCTGGAGCTACTCACCGATGATCACGAGCAGGACAATGACTGCCACCAGTGCTATGATTGCCTTCATCTGCCAGCCTAGCACAGAAGAGTATTACACAGAGTGCCATGTGTAGCTGCTTTGATCTGAAAAGAGTCCTTTTGCCTTCCAACATCTTTACAACTAGAAAGCAGAGCTTCTCCATCCCCTCCTACGGAGGGCAAGTAACCATCCTTCCACAAACCCACCCTTGCCTGTTCCTATTCCTGCTCACCTTGCAGCCTCGCCACCACATCTGTCTCCGAAGCTGCTTGGCTCTGTTGCTGAAAGCTGTTGCGTTGTCTGATAAACTCTCTGGAAGGGGAGACAAGAGGCAATTCAGTGGCACAGGCGCTCATAGCCTCCACTCTTTTTACTGGCTCCACTAAGCTTTAGGCAATAAACTCAGCATTAGGGGAAAAGACCCAACCACAGCATGATTCACCAAAGCCACAGCAGATGCAGACGCCCTGTGCTAGAGCACACATAGACCTACCGAGCCCCACTGAGCCCCCTTTGTGCTGGCTGTCGTCTGAGGACAGGGCTTTGCTCGGCAAGCCAGCAAACGAGCAGAGAGCTGAAGTGCTCATGGCCGTTCAGAGACAGACCAATCCACCTTTGCTTGAATGGCCAACTGGATCACAGCACCCAAACGCCTCCACACTAATGCCTCTCCACAGAGCAGCAGAAGAGAAAGGCTGAAAGAGGACAACGTCAGCAGAGAAGCAGTTCTGCAGAATCACAGAACCTTAGAGGTTGGAAGTGATCTACAGAGATCAGAGTCCAACCTCCTTGCCAAGGCAGGATCACCCAGCATAGTCTGCACAGGAACGCATCCAGGTGGGCTTTGAAAGTGTCCAGAGAGGCAGACTCCACAACCTCTCTGGGCAGTCTATTCCAGTGCTCTGTCACCCTCCCTGTAAAGAATTTTCTCCTCATGTTGAGGTGAAACCTTCTATGTTCAAGTTTGTAGCCATTGCTCCTTGTCATATTGCTGCACACCACTGACAAGAGATTGGCCCCATACACTTGACACCCACCCATCAGATATTTGTACACATTGATAAGATCCCCTCTCAGTCTTCTCTTCTACAGACTAAACAGCCCCAGGTTTCTCAGTCTGTCTTTGCAGGAGAGTTTGCCCAAGGCTAGAAAATTGCGCCCAGTAAGGATAGAAATACAAGGCCAAGTCTGTCATTAGGCACTTCTGAACTGAAACCAGGTAACCTGGTCGAGCGTCGGAGAAGAGAACCAGGGGAATAATCCAGCAGAGCCACATTTAGTGTCACACCTGATTTATCCTGCAGGTCATCCAGCCGCTCGCCTCGTTCAATCACCTTTGTGATGTTCTCCTGCATAACGTCGATGACTTCATCCACCTGGTTCTGGACACTACAGCAGAGCAAATACAGTGTGAGGAGCAGAAATGAGCACCACCAGCCTTATTGCAGCATCAACCTTTGCTCAAAGCTGCCCAGGATGGCATGATCTGAGAGCTTACTGGCAAAAATCGAAGAGAGAGCAGCAGTGGAAGGAGATTGATGAGATGCTGAGAGGGATGGCATCACCTGGGGTGGGGCTCTGGTAAATCCCAAACGGGGTGAGGGAACACATGGGGCCCAAGGAGCATAAGCACTAACACACAAATGCAGTCAGAGAAGGCACCTCTGCTGCAGAAGAGCTCACAAAGGGAAAAAGAGAATAACATAAAACCTGCACCTTGTCTTTTCCGGGTTTCACAGAATCTTGCACTGCACCTTAGCTAAGTAACTGGAGTAAAATCAAAGCAAGGTACGTTCCTCGCTCCAGGAACTAAGATGCTGAATGAAACCCACTTTGCCAGGGGCATCAAAAGGTCAGTAAAGAAATGGCTGATATGAACTAAACCAAGCTATTATAAACCATCTCATAGGTTATGCAACTCTGTGGGTAGTTGTTTCAGTGAACAGTAGCCTAAATCATACCCACAGGGTTATTATAAATGCATTTATTCACTCCACAGTGGTAAGAGAGAAAAATTCTCCTGGTGGAAAAATACTGCTACATTCTGGTTTGTACTTTGGAGCTAATACACTTTTATTTTCCTGGAGACAGAAATAAGAAATTTCTTGGGGCCCTAGGGAGACAATACATTGCTCAAGACATACTGTTCCCAGAGAGTAAATGGCAACAGCAGTGTCTTGGATGCAACGCTACACACAGGGCAACAAAACAGAAATAGCTCCAGGCCACTCACTCTGCCTAAGTCTCAGGTTTGACAGTTTAGGTTGTCTTGATTAAAAAACAATGAAGCACTTAAAATATATCAAAATTCATCCAGCATTTACTAAATTTAAGCACTAACAGGCTACTTTAGAAGCTCTCTATTACCAAAACCACATACCTCCCACTGGAGTCCTCAAAGGCAAGAAGGGTTGCTACCACCTCATCTTTTGTGGGTGCCTGCTTAGGATCCATACTACTCCACTCCCTAAATTACCCAGTAACATCATCTTTCTGTTTGGACCCACACAAACCCCTCTCCTCCCCACTGCCATCTCACGGATGGAGAAGATCAATGCTGTTATTTGCCAAATCAGGCTTTTTACAGGAGCACCAGACCCAGCTCCACCACTTAGAACCATTATCTAGCACAGCTCAGGACAGCACATCCCTCACCATGCCCTGGGAAATCAAGGCCATGAAAGAGAGCAATCTGCCCAAGGCCAATAAATGTGGCCCTGCAGAATGAGGAACAGGCCCTGTTCTAGCCACCACACATGTCATTAGAGACATAGCAGAAATAGGTCAACGTGAACTTGTCTCCATACCAGGTACTTGCCTCTCACTGAGCAGACACTTGCACTGAGACACACACACAAGAAGTAGCTGCACCAAGCAATAGTGGTCTCAATGGGGAAGCAGATGTCCTGCTCACATTTACTTAACATTCCAAAATGAGGCAAGGCAAGGCAAGGCATTACAAGAAAAGTCCTTCTTCTCCCCTAAAAGCTCTAGAAAGTGGTCCAGATCTTTGAATATGAAGAGGCTTCCCATCTTAGCATCTCAGGTCAGGCTGTGTAGTATCACTGCACTGCAGCTTCCAGTGCTGGAACTGCCAGACAACCCCTCTGAAGGCACTTTCTGACCCAACAGCCTTGGTATGGCACACACTGGACCCCAGCAGTGCAGGTGAAAACTTGCTTCATTTAGGATATTGCAAAAAGGAACGTGCCTTCCCCATGCTGTATTGCAGAGTCCATGGGAGTAGCATCTCCCTGCACTCATCTACACCATGTGGTGGCAGCTCCTGCCTCCCACACAGAGGGGGCAGCTGCCTGCTAGGAGCTTATCTGGAGGAAAAAGGCACATAAAATCCCCTATGCCTCTCGGCAGGAATGTGCCCCATGCCCACAAGCCTGTTCTGATCCACCATTTGTTTTACAAGGTACGAGGCCAGTGGCAGAGCTGCCACCATTAGGAAAGTGAAGAAGGTGCCACTAAGGATGCAGGCAGATGCAACAGGTGGAACTATCCTGTGGAACAGAGTGCGCATCCAAGGCAGGACATAAGCAGCCCTGTGGCCCTTCCTTGGGGCAGCAGCTGAGGAAGAGTCATGCTCTGTGAGGGGCTTTCCTTACCTTAGCATAATAGACAAGTCTCAGCTCGGAGCTGCCAACAACACTGCTATAGCTTGGGGCAAGAGAGGAAAAACAGAAACAGCTGCTATTCTGCATGAGCCAACTTGGCAAAGTGCTGAGGCCCTAAACACCAGTTTCACAGGCAGAAGACTACATTTGCAGTAAGTAAATATTTCTAGAATATTTTCCTGGCTTCCAAACAAAGAGATTTCTACCTACAACAGATCGGTAACCAAGTTATCTTGTAAAACTAACGAGCAGGAGCATGCAAGGTTACAATGCATCCAGGAACATGCAGCGTAATGCAAAGCCTTTCATACCCCCACTAGCACAGGTCAGAGCCTGGACATGCTGCTGCAGCCCCAGACCACCTTGAAGAGTTTAAGGCAAAGTGGGCAGGTATGTAACTTCAAGCTGCTCTAGTATATACCAGCGTTTGGGAGAGAGCTATGGAGCACAGACCCCTTCTGCTCAAGCTGCATCTCAGCATCCTGTATCTCCCCCGAGCTGCTGTCGAGACATTGCACACCTTTGCTGCAAGCCCAGAACATTTCATAGATGGGGAATGGAAACACAGATAAATCAAGGCTTAAACTCTTGCATATGGTGAGGTGTTTAACTCCCACGGAATAGAGACACATCTGAGTACCCCCAACACCTTCTGGCATCTGATGTAAAAGGGAACCCTGGAAAAAAAGAGACCGAGCCAAGGAAAGAAACTTTGATCTCCACACACTTCTCTAGCCAGACCTCAAGCCAGGTGTCTTCCATCTATCACTGTTGCAGGATGCCTCTCAAGGAGGGGGTGAAAGATGCCCAGCCGAATCACAGAACCTTAGAGGTTGGAAGAGATCTCCAGAGACCATCGAGCCCAACCCTCCCTGCCAAGCAGGATCACCCAGGATAGTCTGCACAGGAATGCATCCAGGTGGGCTTTGAAAGTGTCCAGAAAAGGAGACTCCACAACCTCTCTGGGCAGCCTATTCCAGTGCTCTGTCACCCTCCCTGTAAAGAAGTTTCTCCTCATGTTGAGGTGAAACCTTCTATGTTCCAGTTTGTAGCTGTTGCTCCTTGTCTTCTTGCTGCTGACCACCAAAAAGAGATAAGCCCCATCCACTTGACACCCACCCCTCAGATATTTATAGATATCGATGGGATCTACTTTCAGTCTTCTCTTCTCCATACTAAACAGCCCTAGGTCTCTCTGTCTCTCTCCACAGGGCAGATTTCCCACTGATTTAGCATGCCAGAGCTTAGAAACTCAAGTTGCATTGAGAAGAAAATATCTTCTTGTTTTATTTAGCAAGAGAGAATGAATCCTGCAATGCAAAGTGTTTTTTCCTGTTAGGGAGCTATTGGCTTTTGACACACACATCTCATCTGCTTCACTCCTACTTTATTTCTTCTCTTGGAAATCTGTCAGAATAGATACCTGCCAGGAAAGGGAGCAAGGCAAAAGCCAAATCAAATATATCTCCCATGATCCTCCTTCTTACTAATTACTGCAAATATGACACGTTTAACAAGGACAGCAAGTGTACACTGTGAAAGCAATTATAGGAGACCCAGTGGTGCTTAGCTTAGTTTAGACTCCTCTAACCCGTGCTTTTCTGGGTTTAGAGAGTAAGCCCTTCCATTTTGGCTGCATTGGGTTAGCTGCTGAATAACTGCCTGGACTGGTCATGGTGTTGGGCTAACAACAGTGCTGCATTCTTCAGACATCGTAAACAGGCCATGCACACACCATGGGATGTGCTGCTCAAGGCTGCTGCTTGTCTCCAAGCAGGCTGTTTACAGCCAGGATGACACACTTAGATTTTCCACCCCAGTGATATTAATAGTGCTGTGTATTTCAGTGCAAATTACACCCAAGCACCCCTCGCTGTGGCAGAAACCCAGGGAAGAGGGAACAGGATGGAAAGCCAAGCCAGACACACAGTGCCAGTGCACTGCTCCCCGAGGCACAGCCCTCTGCAGTGGGGCTGCCCAGCACACAGTCCTGCTCTACTTGGGAACAGGGTATCAGCACTGAACCGTGATACAAATCGCTGGGTTTAGGTTGCTGCTTCATCCCTGCTGGGAGGCTTAGGCTGCTGTCTTCCTCCCTGCAGCCTGCCTGTCAGTCATTGGAAGGATTATACCCAACAAGGTGGTTTCAGTATCAAAGGAAAGCCTGGGCTATGGCTGGGGTCCACAGCACAAACAGCTACTTGCAACAAGTGTCTAGGCCCAGGAAAGCTGCTGTCAACTCTTGGCTTCGAGACATTCCCCAAATCCTCCTCCTCATTGGGACATAACTTGGGGATTTGGGGCTTGTGGACAGACAAAGCTGCTGGGGCCAAGCCCTGAGGACAGGGATACTGGCCACCAGCAGCAGCACCACAGGGTAATCACAGGGACCAAGACCTGGCTTCCTGGGAACCACAGCAACCTGCTAAGCTTCATCCTTAGTGCAAACAGAACCCCAAATCAAGCAGCACTGCTGCCTGAAAGCAACAATACCAGCATCACAGGCAGTCAAGAAGTGCAGACAAAGGGGTGATTTCAGTAGCGGTTTTGAAACGATAACCTGTGGTAAGAGGCTCCTGCTCTAAATCAAAGAAACCCAGCTGGGAGATGAGCATTTCCCCTTCCTTCTGAAAGGCATTAAGGGCTCTCTAAACACACATTAAGGACTACTCACAAAGCTTGGATGTGAAGGTAAAGATATCATCTCTCTCTCCTTTACCTTTTGTTTGTAACTTTGGCAAAGTGGATAAAAGCCTGTTAAAAGCTACCTTTCAAAGACAGAAATCTCAGAGGGAGCATAAGGGATCCCATGTTGGCCCTTAATTACCACGGGAGCATCCCCCTAGACTGAACAGCTGTTGGGACAATAGAGATTGACCAGAGATATCAAGACAACACACAGCATGGAAAGGTCTGTCATGAATCCTCCTGTCACTATTACTGGCTCTGTCTCACCTCCTTCCCCTACAAGGTTTGCAGTGTTCCCCACCATCTTGATCTGCAGCTGAGCCAGCCTTGAAGGTCTCTGATGCCAAACTCTCCACCCTGACCCAAGCTCTTTTGCTGGCAGGGACAACTAGTGAAAGTTTCCAGCCTTACCCCTCACATTCAGCATAATACTATCACTTTTTCCTGCACACAATCCTCCATCCAGTTTCCTTCTACACCTATCTTCATACCTAATTCCTCCAGTCCCATACAGCTACAGTCTCTCTAGCTTTGCCCAGCTATGCCTCAGCAATCCAAATATTCTAATTTCTCCTTAAAATGTCTTTTCCTTACAGTGTTTCAGCAGCAACCCAACCCTCTTTTTCCTCCTTTGCTGAAACCAGAGTGAACTGCATCATTGCAAAACCAGGCACCAATCTGTCCCGCACGAGGGGTGGTTTCAGCAGCACCTTAATAGTAAGTTCCAAGGCAAGAAGTGACAGCTGTGTGCTGCAAGTGCTTATTAAACAAAGCAACTGACATTAATGAGAGCAGAAGACAGACACTGCTTTATAATAGATGCTCCAAACACAAGACAGCTGTGGACACTTGCTGCCTTAAGTGACATATCCCATTCCAGGTCTGCTAGACAAGCAATCTCTGGCAACGGGCAAGTTTCACGTGTGGTGGGCATTTGTCACATCACACCTATGAACCCCATCAGCTCCTGGGTGAATTAAATTTTTTCTCCTCTTCACAGCTGTGATGCTGTCCTCTACCTAAGCCCCTACTCCCTTCTGCCTGGCCAAGACATCAGAAACTTCTAGAAGCACTCCTGTTCCCTCCCACTACGCAGGGAAGGCAGAAGACACTCTGCAATTACTTTCTGGCAGAGTAGGATGAAGGAGTAGATGTTACCCCCTCTCCATCTCTTTATGGAAGTGGGACCCCACTCATAAAACCAATTCTCATCCTTCTCAGTCATGCCAGACCAGCCTGGCTCTGCCCTAGAAGGGGAGGCTTTAACCCTGCTGACCTACTGTAAAGACCAGCATGCCTCTACCAACATCGTCTTTGCACCCTGGAGGGAACAGAATGGCGATGAAAAAGCAGACACTGACCCACTGTCTTGATAACTCAAGTGTACTTTGCCCCTCAAGGTAATGTGGCAAGTGGGCACAGAAGCAAGAACTGCCCAGCACTGATGCTGGCAATGAGTCATCACAGAGCTGCGCTGGCTACTTCCTGGCATGAGAAAAATCCCTAATGAAGAGCAACACTGAGTAATGCCTGGTCACTGGTTCCCACACAGATCTCTGTTCTGGTTCTGCAGAGGTCAGCAAAGGGAACTCTGCAATGCAAACTAGGGGGCTGTGAATATCCACCTCCCCTTTCTATTAAGTACTGCCATCACATCCTTCACAGGGCAAGGCAGGACAAACTAGAGCCTACAACAAGCATCATCCAGGAAGTGACTCGACAGGAGAAGGATCCAGAGCATTCACTCCTTCCTTCTTGCCCTAGTACTGTCAGTAATCCTTCTACAGCTGTAATAGTTTCCTGTTTTCCAGCTGCTTTGGCCCCACTGAGTCACTGCTCATCTCCAGGTCACTTATATCAGGTTTTTATCTGGAGAAGAGCAGACCAGAAGACCAGCTGTTGGCCAAAACACATGGCCCTGGTGTGTTCCTGACCACTTGTTTTCTTGAGGAGCAAGTCACAGGATGAAGAAAAGAAGCAACAAAACAAACAACAACAAACATAAAACAGTGCTAGCGAAGATTAAGATTCAATTCCAAAAACATGGAACAGGTCATCACCAGAATGCAGCAAGGCCTTTAGAAACTCCACTAAGCTACTTTGAAACTATCCCATCCCTTTAGCTCTATTAATGCACAGTTTCTTGACAGCTTGATTCAAATTTGAGATTTCCCTTAGCTGTGGGCCCATAAGGTAGAAAATAACAATTAGAAGCAAGCAAGCACAACTCATGTTCATATTCAGAACTACACAGTACTTCAGTAAGACAGCAACAGGAGTTTGTGTGACACTGAGGAACAACAACTTACTGCCTGATCTTGTCATTTCTGGGTCCAAACCTTGGTCCAGAAGGCCCTCTCCTGCAGGCAGAGGAGAGAGCAGTCAGGATGTAAGGTACAAAAGAAACATGTTTTTAAACCAGACTTGAAAAGTCATGCAAAACAGAATCAACACCTTGCAAATCAAAGATTGTTGTCATGCCTCCCATCAGTCCCTCCCAGGTCTCAGGATGTGTGAAGCATTCCACTTACAAAGGTCACACCTCCTAGGTCTGAATTCACGCTCAATGCCAAGTCTCTGGGAGATCATCTCAAAGGAATCAAAGCTTTTGATTCCCAAGCCCCCCCACTGCTATATAACAGGAAGCAGCTCTTAGTATTTGACCCCTCCAGTCTCAGAGCAGTAGGCAGTTAAGACTTAATTCCCTGCAGCATCCATTCAGAAACTCACAAGAAAAAGTCTTCCTCTTCATCTGAATCCTCCTCCAGCAGGTTCCTCTGAAAAAAAAACCAAACCACAGAACAGCTCATCATTGAGCAACCATCACTTCACACACATTTCCAGGACTTAGGATGCAACCACAACTCTCTAACTACAGGTCACATGTGAGCTCTCCTTTAGAGAGGATCAGCCACACTTCTTGGGTGTCTGCAGTCATGCTGTTTCTCTCTGCCTATGACCAAAGGCTAAGCTGGATGTCTCTGTGCCACTATTATCACCTCGATGCTGTTTGCTAATTCTGTAAAGCACAGACCTGCAGCTCTAACTCAGGACAACTCACACCTCCGCCACTCAGCCAAGCTGCATTTGCGTCAATGGGCAGTTGCCTGTGCGGGTTCAGATCTCAGTTCTTGGGACAAGTACGGCTCCCTGCATGCTCCCTGTGCTAGCCAGCTGTGGAAAAAAGGCCCCCTCTGCTCAAGAGATGAACCTCAGCGCTGTGCTCTGTCAACAGCAACTGCTCAAAACGTGTCAGCATTGCCTACAGCCACCCTGGGCTACCCCATCCACGTGGGAATTCAGGTCCACTCCTGATTTGGAGGACATGGTTTCTCCAGCTATTACAGCAGCAGGTGTGAGAAGGACGGCTGCAAAGAAACACACTGGGCTTCAGGCATGGCACATCCAGAGGGGTCAGCTCTTCCAAACCCCCAATTTAAGCAAAAGCTACAACTGGGCTGGAAAGCAGAGCAACTCATCTGCTTCATGCCAGAGGGCTCCTCACTACAACCCATCAGATGATTCAAAGGATGATTTTAAAGAGCAACTCCATAACCTTGCTTCAGCCTGAAAGTTTTGGACAAACATGTTAGTAGAGTTAATTTCTCATACCAGGGCAGCACACATTTTCCAGTCAAACTGAGGGCTCCCAGTAACATCTATTTAAGGCTAAAAATAATCAAGAAGAGGAAATGGCACCTTAACTGCACAGGCACATGTTGGCCCTTGTGGTACCAACAGCTGCTGCTTCCCCGTGCATAAATTCAGGCTCCCACCTCTGTAAGCACAGCGCTCTTATTTTGAAGCCTACCTACATTTCCATCCTTGTCACATTTCCTCAATCAACTGAAGTAAGACACAAGACAACAGAATAATTTCAGCCATCATCTCCCTCAAGGAATGAATAAACTGCTCTGGGCAACAGAGGATCCTCCTCTCACTGAGAGCTATTGTGAGCTGTCGCAGCGACTACAGCCTAAACTTGGGTTTAGCACACAGTATGGCCCCGGGACGAGCACATCAGGTTAGATTCACCTTGTCAAAAACAAGCAAGTGCATCACCCTGACCCCTATTTCAGAGTCTGAAACACTGGGAACAGAAGAGAAATTCAGATGTGAAGCACAGAGTAACTTCGCATGAATCCTTCAGCCAGCTACTTGGGGAGGAGAGCTGTACTGTGCCCAAGCCACACTCTGCGGAGAGGCAGGAGACTGAAGTACACTGGGATCTGATAGCCATAGAGGCAGCCAAAAGGAACTGGAACAGGTTCTCAAAACAGCCATATCTCCTAATGCGAGTTGTTTTAAAGCACACAGACCGGGCTTGCTGCACAGCCGGTCCCTTCACTAAATATTACCATCAACAGTGACACTGTTGGGCTTCTGAGCCATGGAGGATGGCTTCAAAGAAGGAAGGCACAAGAAGCAACAGCAGCGGCCTTGGGGTCCCCAAGGTATGTTGACACCCACCTGCCCAGTGTAGGCACCTACCCTGGGCACCCCTACATAAGTAACAGCCTATTTACGGCCACCAGCAACAGAGGGCTGGTCTCCGCCGGCACTCACCCGCTCGCTCTTCACCGAGCCTGTCACCTCGTCGTCGTTCAAGTGCCGCTTGAATTTCGGAGGCATGGTCTCTACCTGCGGGAGAGGCGGCTTCGTGCCCGGGAGGAGACGCCTAGAGGAAACGGCAGGAAACGGCCGGGTCATCTCGATGCTCGGAGCCCGAACTGCGCGTCCCCCCTCACCGGGGCCCGGGAGAACGGGGACCGTGCTCGGTGGGCCCCGTAGGCGGCCAGAGCCCCGCACCGGTAGGCTCAGAGGGGTAGGACGAAGGAAAAAGGAGAAAGAACGAAACAGAACTAAGACGGGAAGATGTAACGGCCCCAGGGAGGAGAGATGTCAGGAGAGGGGGGATATCAGAGGAGCCGGTACCCGGCCGCCTGCGCTTTCGCCCGGCCCCACCGTTCTCATTCCCCGCACTAGCAAACAGAGCCGGTGTCCAGGCAGAGAAGGCACCTCACACCTGCGACGGTAGAGGTCCCCACTACCGCCGCCGCAGCCCCACTTACCGGGCTCCGCTTCAGGCCGGGCCGGCGGCAAATGGCCGGTGCAGCAGTAGCGGCCAGTCAGCTGTCCCATCGACCACCTCGACGCTCCGCTTGCCACGCCGAGCGCCGAGCTACCGATGGCGGCGGGCGGGGAAGGGGCGGGGCTGGTCCGGTCCCGGGGCGGGAGCCGGGGCTCTGCCGGCGGGGGCGGCCCCAGCCCCAGCTCAGCGGCACGCCGCCTCGGCAGCCCGGCCGCTGGCAGCGCTCCCAGCTCGGTTGCTGGCAAGGAGAGTCAGGTCGCCTCGGCCCCCGGCATCGCCCCTGGCACACGGCCCCTGTAGCAAAGCCTGTAGCGGCGGCCGCAAGCTGCAGGGGGAGGTGAGGGGTGTTGTGTCGGCTGCCACTGGGCTAAAGCCGCTGTCGCCGCAGGCATCTGGAAGGTTCCGTATCTTCCGTCCCGTTCCCCCACCCCTCACTTCCCCGACCCTCTCCCGTTGTCCTCCCGCCCTATAAATGCGGGCGGCAGCACTCGACGTGCGGCGGAGTGGAGGCGCCGAGGGTACGGCCGGTACGAGGTCATGCTGGGAGCGTGGTTGCTGTTCTGGGGGGGGCTGACCCTGGGCTGCCGGGGTGAGAAGGCTTTTCTCCGGCGTGCCGATGACAGCACCGGGCGTTGCACCTACTCCTTCTCGGTAGCCAGCCCCGTCGAGGCCGCCTGTCCCGATGCCGGCGGCGTACCGGAGCTGCGGGCAGAGCTGGCTTCCCTTGCTGCCCGTCTGAGCCGGCTGGAGAGTCGGGAGCGGGGCATGGGGGGCTCGGGGCCGCGGGGAAATGAAGCGGGGGACACTTGGGATCCCCAGGAAACTGCTTCAGCCGCTCGCCTGGAGGCTGCCTACAGCGAGCTGCTGCGGGTCAAATCCCGGCTGGAAGAGGAGAAGGTTCGGCTGGAGAAGGAAAAAGAGGAGCTGGGCAGGCGGCTGGAGAGCAGCGCCCAGGAGATCACACGGCTGAGGGCCAGCCGCTGTCTCCCCGGCGGGGAGGGGTCCGGCCGCGACCCCCCGCGTGCCCCTGGCAAAGGTAAGTGCCGGGGCTGGCACCCACTGTGCATCACCAAGTCCCCGCCGCCGCATCTCTTCCCTTTGCTGGCTCCCGCTTAGTGCACCCACTGCTGTCCCCCACTCCTGAGGACACCGGTAGGGTGCTCACCTGCTCAGCCCCACCGGGGTGGGGGTCGCAACCCATTGCACTAATCCCCTCATCATCTCTATATCAGAGATGGCAACTGTAGCCTTCCCCATCCCATCATTTGCCCCGCAGCAGAGGGGCCATGCAGAGGACCAAGCTAATCTGGGGGGATTAGGGTTTTCCCCCAGCAAGTATTAAACCTTACACCGGGAGGGCAGCAGCGTCAGCAGCTTTGGGGTGAGGTCCTCATCAGCATGTCACGGATATGCCCTGCCACGATGGGATGGGGCACCGGACTCCTGATCAAGGCATTGGCGCTTTGAGAGGCAATAATTTGTCGTGGAGACCCCGATGGCGACGAAAGCAGGGGCAGCGGTGAGTGGGGCTGGCTAGGTCCCTGTTCACACTGCCCCTGGCCCTACTACAGCCTCCCGATGGGACCCGCAGCCCCTCGCCTACCAAGAGCTGCAGTCTGAGAGGACTGAGGTGCCCGTGTCCCGGCTGCTGGAGGAGACCGCGCTCGGCCGCTCGGGAGGTGAGGACTCAGGTACCGGCACGCCCGGGCAGCTCGGTGCTCCGGCTGACACGGCTGGGTCCTCCGCGGGGCTAGCCGTGCCGTGCCGAGCTGTAGCCCCTTCTTTTCCCTCCTCCCCCTGATCAGGCTGCGGCGAGCTGGTGTGGGTGGGGGAGCCCATCGTCTTCGGCCGGGCAGAGTCCATCGCCGGCAAGTATGGCGTGTGGATGAAGGACCCCGAGCCCGTGCCCCCCTTCACACGGGAGACCACCTGGCGTGTGGACGCGGTGGGCACCGAGGTCCGCCAGCTCTTCCAATACGACGCGGCTGAGCAGCTGGCCCGCGGCTACCCCGCCAAGGTGCACATCTTGCCTCGACCTCTGGAGAGCACGGGGGCTGTCATCTACCGCGGGGGATTCTTCTTCCAGCCCCGCCGCTCCCGAGCCGTGGCCCGCTACGACCTGCGGGGAGAGGCTGTCACGGTTGAGAGGGAGATCCCTGGCGCTGGCTACCACGGGCAGTACCCCTACGCTTGGGGGGGCTACACTGACATTGATCTGGCCGTGGACGAGACAGGGCTCTGGGTGATTTACAGCACTGAGAAAGCCCGAGGAGCCATTGTCCTCTCCAAGTTGAACCCTGAGACGCTGGAGATCCAGCGGACTTGGGAGACCAACATTCGCAAGCGTGGAGTGGCCAACTCCTTTGTCATCTGTGGCACGCTCTACACTGTCAGCAGCTACTCAGCACCCAATGCCACCATCAACTTCGCTTACGACACAGCCACTGGTGCCAGCCGACCCCTCAGCATCCCCTTCGAGAACCGCTTCCGCTACCTCAGCATGGTGGACTACAACCCCACCGAGCGGCAGCTCTTCGCCTGGGACAGCTTTAACATGGTCACCTACCCTGTTCGCCTCTCCCATGCATGAGCTGGGGCTGGGGACATGCCGACTTAGCCCCTGCGAACCCCATGTGTGCCATGACATCTCGCTTTGCTCCTCAGCTCCCCCCAGCTTGGCCGGGAGTGCCCAGCTGCACCATGATGGGGCCACTAACATCCCCACTGGCACTTCCATCAACATCCTATCATGCTTGAGTGCAGCAGAGAGAAACTAAGTGCTTCTCCAGAGCTTGTTCAAGCCAGTGAAACGGCTCTCCACAGTCTCAGCAGATTTTTGGATGTGCCATGGTGGTACCCAGCCCTAAGCTGTGCCAGCATACTCTGCGAGCACCCAGCCTAGCCACCCTGAAGCCAGAATAGTGGGGGTGTCACGGTGTAGTGAAGGATGGGCAGGGCAGGCAGTAGAAACAAGGGAAAGGCTGTTTGGGAGAATCCCATCTGAAAACAAATGTTTTCCTTGGTTGCAAGCAGTGATCCCTGCTGCGAGGCCATCGTTTGTGTTTTCAAGCCCCAGCTAAGCAGGGGCATCACAGCTGCCCCCCAGTTCCTCCCTCAGCACCAGCAGGATTAGGGAGACCTCAGTGCAGGCTGGCCGCATAGAGGAGAGCACCACTCAGCGTTCACCTTGCTGAGAGCAGCCCTGCAGCGCCAAGCTCCCCTGCTGAGAGCCTTCAAGCCCTACTGCATCCCACATTACCGGTGCACAGTGGCAGCCCGGAGCTCAGCCACCTCCATCGTCCATCAGGATCGAAAGCAGCAGGGAGCACGGACACTCAGTGCGCAAGCCTTACTTTACTGGGGGAAAAAAGGAAGCTGAGAGAGAAGTGGTGGAGTGCTGGCAGGGCATTCCGCAGCTGAGCAGCCCCTGGGCGCGCCTCTCGGCCACGCGCTTTGGCTTTACGGGCCATGCTCGGCCACCGACACGATGCGCAGCTGCCAGCGCCAGATCAGAACACACTCTTTTAACTACTGTAGAACACTTAGAGGAGGCTTTTTCTTCCCCTCCCTCCCTGGAGTCTGGGGCAGAGGGGGCAGCAGCAGCCACATACCCCAGGGAATGCATGGGGACCTGGAACAATAAATATTGCCCGCCAACACCATCTTGCACCTTGTCTTTCTGAACTTGGGCTTTCCTGGGGCTTTGGTGGGATGGAGCCCCCCTCGAGGCACTGGCAAGCTGAAGGTGCTGGGGAGAGGAGCTGTAAAGCTTTGGCCAGGAAAATGCCATATTTGGGAGGCAGTTGCTGGCATGACCCACCCAGGAGCACCTTCGTGTAGTGTGAAGAGGGGCTGTGACTTACCCACAATACTGAATCAGAATCAACGTTAAAGCTTCAGCACTAAACCCCAGAGATTTGCTGAACGGGAAAGATTAAACAGCTCCAGGTGACCGGGCTGGGGGTTGGGCTGACCAATGCTGCAGGACAGAACAGGGTGGGAGAGATGTAGGGACAGAAGCAGCCCTCCCACCATTACTAACACAGCACAAGGAAGAGAGAGCAGTGCTTGGAGATGGGAGACTGCAGGCATAGGCCCCGTCTCAGGTCTGACCACCTAGGAGCAGGAGACAAAAGTGTGCTGAGGCAGGGGATGCAATGGATGCTGGCTGCAGATAGCATATGTTCCTCCATGGTTTGGGCTGTCCTGGGGAGTCTGTGGGGGGGTAGAACTAGGAAAGTGCCCTGGGACACACCACGGGGAACTGACACAGGGCCATAGGGTGGGACCCCAGCACACTGAGGCAGAAGGTTGAAAGGCCCTTTCTCACTCCTTAAGCATCCCTGCTGCATACCCGGCCTGACACCAGGAGTGAAGGTGTCCCCGCCGAGTCAGCCATACACCCCCACAGCTGCCATGATGGAGCCTGGTAAGCCTTCACTACCCTACTGGCCACATTTGAAGAGTGTATGAGAAGGACATGTGTTTCTGCTACCCTGCTCCCATCATGGGGAGAGGGCACTCGCTGTGCTTGACTGCAGCTGCTGCAATAAACTGGTGTTGCATCACAGGACCTCCTGTCCTCAGAAAACATGGGCACAGAGCAGCCCTGTCTTGCTGCAAAAGTCGACCTGAGTGGGACAGCTGACTTGGTTCTGGTGTGCAAAGAAACAAGGCAAAGTCAAGGGCAAGAACAAAGCCAGTAACAAAGCTGAGAGATGAAGGCAGCTACCGGGGACTCAGCAAGAGCATGCAGGGGCTGCCATGTACCCACCAGGACTGAGAGGAGGCAGGTAGGCAGGCAGCTGATCCAACTCATCCAGGGGTAGCTGGGCAAGCAGACGCCTGCCCAAGGCTCAGAAAAGCTGCCGCCTAGGATGGGAGAACAAACCTTGTCCCAAACCAGGATGGGGCTGCAGCTCCCCAGAGGCACGAGGCAAGCCCCGGCATGAAAGAGAAGGCTTGTTTGGAGGTCCTTGCGGAGCAGTAGCACCAACGGATTCTCAGTGAGCTGAGACACCAAAAGCAGACAGCCCCAGCCCTTCCCACCTCCCCACTAGCTGCCAGAAGGAAGGAGGCCTTTTCAGGCTGGTAAGTCCATCGTTTAATTGACTAAAATAAATGAAGACAAGGCAGGGTACACAGGATTTCCAGAGAGCTGGGCTGGAGCTGAACAGCGCTGAATACACAGCTTTACTTAACAGGCTTTGCAAAAATAATCCGAGTCCCACCCCCCACTGCATCCCAGCAAGAAGCCGGCCTGAACTTGAGGGGAGGGGTTGCTGCATCTGGCCCCAGACATTAACCACTTCTGCTCTCACCCTTGAGAAAAGCAGCAAACAAAAAACCTTCGTGGTTTGTTCATTGTTGTTGTCCATGCCCCCCCCCCCCCTTTTTTTTTTCAGACTGAGCCTTGTTAAGAAAAAAACCTCAGGCTGTCAATTCCCCAAACAGAACAGGTCAGTAATTTATGGGAAGCTCAGCACAATTATTTGTGATGACCAGAGTCCTTCTGGACACACCAGATCCCACTCAAAACAGTGAGATCTATTCCAGCCTAAATGTCCAAGAGTGAGCTGGTTAAATGTTACAATATTCAATGAGTTGAGCTCAGGGGCTGAAAGCTCATCCTGGCCTCAAAGGCAGCTAGGGTGTTGCAGAGGTGTTTTGGGGAGGCTCACATCCAAACTGGGTTACCTGGATGCACTAAGTGCTGAAGCGCTTGCTTTTAATTCAGTTTCTGCAGAAATAGTCTCCTTGGTCTGCTCAGCACAAGAAATAAGCCAACAGCTTGGTACATTCCCAGAGCTGACTGTGGGATCTGACTTTTCTGGAGAACTTGAGATTAGTCCTGTAGTATTTGCTTAAAACCAGAACAGTCCAGTAGTTCCCAGTTTTAGGAAGTCTTTCCAGTACAAACCAGGCAGAAGACATCCTGAAACCAGGGGAGCACCAGCATAATGCACTTTCACAGCGCATGTGTACATCAAATCAATGTTTACATTGACTCAGCTCCATGACCTTTGTTCTCCTCATCCACCCCAAGTGCTTACCACAGCTGCGATTGCACAGTTTCTGTAAAAAAAGGCAATTCACCTGTGGCATTATCTGCTCGGAGGTTTTATTTACACTCCATACTGCTGCAGTTCTACCCCCCTGAAAGAACCAATCTTGGCAGAAGAGGGCTTCAGCTCCTCTGGTGCTGCCAAACCACCACTTCCTGCCTGGTCTGGCCCACCACGGGCCTGGCAGCAACATACCCAACCAAAGGCAAATCAGTGCTTGCAGAGCCACCCTAACACCCTCAGCTGTCTCTTTCCTCTGCACTCAGAGGTGAATGCAAGCCAGCCTGTTCTCTCAAGGCAGGAATTACTTCTCAAACCAAACATGAGGTTTCTGGTGTTTGCTGTGAACCAAGTTCTCTCTGGTGCCAGCCGATGGCATCCTGCCTCTTATCCCTCCCTCTATCAGAGTGCTGGGGATGCCTTTGCCCCCAGACTGCAAGACATGATGCTTAACCCCTCGTGCAGCCCTATGCTTAAGGGCACGACTCAGTGACTGTGTATGTTGCTTGTCAAGCTGGAAAGGGAGCAGTTCAGGAATAGTATAAGAATGTCAAGGAAACCTCTTGCTTGGACAGCCACTTGCTGCGCAGCCAGCGCCTGCACTCCCCCACTAGCTAAAATGAGAGCATCCAGCTGCATTCATCCTGGCCTCCTCTGACGAGAAACTCTGCTCTACTAAACCAAACACAAACCTCCAGCACCAGGCCGCTCACCAACACGCTGGAGATGTAACGACTTGCATACACAACCAGGAGCCTCCTTTCCAGTGTCCTGAAAAGTCCTTCACTGGAGAAGGAGATGAAGAGGGGCCAGGTGAAACAGAAGGCAGCTGTTTCAAAGGCTTTTTCTCTAGCAGCCTGTTTTCTCCAAGCCGCAAGGCAACGCTCTCCACTTTGCTGCACGATGTTTGAGTGTCCCTCCTTGCACTGTGCTAATCATGAGATTAACCCGGCTGCATTATTTAGAGAATACTTTATTAGTTCTGTAATCAAACCCATGTAAATAAGACCATACATATTTAATACAGTGCGTTACCCCTGTACAAATGGAAAAAAATTTAAGTTTAACATTTCTAGACCAATATGGCTGTTAATTTCTGTACAATGCCAACTCACACTACAAGTGGGATACTCTTTTTTTGTTGTTTTTGTTTTTTTCCAAAGTTGACATCACAGCTAGTTTCCAAAAAATTCAAATTATATATATATTTATATAAAAAGATAACCAATAGCAATTCACTAGGCATCAATAGCAGCAATGGCCTCTCCAGCTTCTGCAGTCATTTGAACAAAATTATACACATTAGACTTTCAACTCACTCTTCCTTCCAGGAAAAAAAAAGTTACAAAAAAAAATTCCCAGAAAAAAAACAGCAAATTCTGCTACTGATGTGGTACCTGGTGCTTTTTATTAGCTTTTTCAATCATTGTCTGGAAAAGAAAAATCCTCTAGAATAACATTATTAAAAACAGCTCCAGTATAGCACAGTCACTACTACATATCATAAGCAGGTACAGGATATCTTACATTCACAGAAGTATCATACAGTACTGTCCTACAGCTAGAATACTAGAGGATACAATTAAAAAGGCATTTAATTTGACTTGATTCTACTTTCCAGCACACTGTGGGCAAGGAGGTGGTGCAACACAGCTGTGGTATTAAGAATGCACCTTTTATTTAGAGAGAAAAAAACCTCTCTTTTTAATCTGGTTTCTTTTATTCTCGTGGCACAGTTCTAAGTGCTCATTGCTGTATACAGACATAAGCTGGAAACCGTTTAAGGACCACTCGCGTCATAGAAAGACAGCCGGACAGAGGTGAACAGAACAAACCTGACTACTGATGCAATGAACCTTTCAGCTCCAGAGGTGAGCAACTGAGGGGCAGCGGGCATAAAGGACACAGTGGCCAAGGAGCAGTTTCATACGGTGATCTAAATACAGTATATTGTCATCCAAGAAGCAGCAGCCAGCAAAGCACTGCCTTCCGAGGGAAACAACATTATCAGCCTTACTCTTTGTGTTATGGGAGGTTAGAGGTCACCTGGCAAAGGCAATTTTGCCAGCTGTACGAATCCCTCACTTTATTACAAGATAGAAGTTTAAGTCACTAAACACTCAACACTTGGCCCAGCACCATCTTCAGATCTGCATGTTCTCATACTCACAGACTTATAAAAAGATAAATAGCAGCTGAAGATCAGAGCCTGAAGAAAAGAGGAGTACACTCATCCTCTCAGCTAGGAACACACCTCCCCAACCACCTTCTTCCCCACCATGGCTATTTCTCAACTGTTTTCCCCTTGGGAAGCATACAGGTGTGCAAGCCAAAACACGCGCACACGTGTACAACGTGCACACACCAAAAGCAGCCTTCATGCTGTGAGAGAAGACACAAGCCCAAAGAGCTCAGCAGCTCAGCTGGATAGGCAGCAGTTTGCACTCTAACTGCTGACAGCCTCTGCATCCCTTTATGTTGTTGAGAGCCCTGCAGGGACAGAAGACTCTTGTCCTGCCCTTAGGGCTACAATATTCATGCTGCTGTCATCACATCTGCCCTCCCCTCTTCCCCCACCTCCATGGAGACACAGCCTCTAAGATTTTGTCTCTTCGGTTTTGATTGCCTGAGGTTTGATTGGTCCAGTTCTAACAGGCTTCGTTGCTGCAGGAGGCGTGGGGGCAGGTTTCTCCTCCACTTTGTCCTGGCAGACTCCTGAAGAGTCAGCAATTGCCTCTGTGGGTTTGCTCCCGTTCTCATCCACCTTCTGTGCTTTGCCTCCTATGGGTTTGTTCTGTGGCTGCTGCTGCTCAGAAAAGAACCTCTGGGTGGACTGAAGTACCTCTGCTCTCTGCTTTGCCTTAAGGAAAGGGAGAAAACATGTTTACTGAAGAAAGGGCGCTGGAGGAGAGCGACTTCACCAAAGTATTTCCTAAATGAAAAAGGAAGGACTAATGGCAGTGGCCAGACTTCCTTAGAAATGCATTGTCCATCCAGCTGCTTTCCAAGATGTCACAACATCGAGGAGCTTGGCTTAATGTCACGTCTAAGCTTCCCTTCCTCTTCCTAATCCTCACCCCAGAAGAAAAGAACCAAGGACAATAGTTCAAAGCACTATTTAACATCTTTCTATGCCATTATTACTGCAAAGCTTAAAAAGTGTTAACTCTGCCTACAGCAGGCTCAGACTGAAGTTTCACTCCTTGGTCAGACATGACCAGAAGATGCCTATGGCTGCACGCTGCCCACACTCTGACTGTGGTTGGGGCCCTGCCAGCTGCCACTGCTCCTGCTGCATGGTCTGGACTTCTTCAGCACAGGGCTTATCACAGTAGCAGAATCTAATCTGAGCACACACATCTTAATGCTTGTTCTGGACACAGACTTCTGAGTCTGCAACAGGGATGTGCAAGTGAAGCAGGATCAAGGCTGTGTCACCTGCAAGCCAAAGCCTTATCCGTTAACCACTGTAAGCTTGTTCCAAGCAGCACAAACCGCTGCCCAAATTCCTGCAGAGGCCTCTGCTGAATCCTGCTGGTAACCCTGACTAAGCCTGGGAAGCTCAGCCTTTCACACTGAACGTTTCAGACAGTCCTGCTTTCACTTGAAGCAGTGTGCAGACCAGATGCTTCAGATCAAGCACTCTGTTTTCCTACCCAGACTCAGCAAAGCAAGGAGCACAGTAAGAGCTCAATCTTTTGGAAGCTGCGTGATTAAGTCAGTGCAGTCAAGCACCCTGTATATAATTTGAAAGGCCTGTCTTAGTGCAAGGAAACCTGACTACACCACAGACACTAAGCCTCCATGTACCTCTCTACACGTTTTATACTTTTTTACAGAAAGCAGGGCTGAGAGGCTCAGGATTGGGGCAGAATGAGACAAACCAGTAAAAGCCTAGAACAAGTAGTATTTGGCTTTAACACTACATAGTTGCTCCAAGTAACTCAACCTATGACACAAATCAAGCCTGTGAATTCTGGTGTCCAGCACTGCAGCAATAGACTGATTTTATTGGTGCCAGATGGACACCTGAAATCTTTTGCACAGATTTCAGCCATCCCCTGAGGTTAGGACTAGGAGGCTGGAAGATTGGATCACAAGTGACCAAGCACGACAGAGTAACTCATGTTCTTCTGAAGGGTGTTTGAAGGGAGATTCAGAAAACCAGGCCTGATGTTAATGTTTGCTATGGCTGGCTACTAGATTCAGTTCATAAGGTAGACTCAAGACAATACACTAAGCATCACTGAGAAATCTACAGCTATCAACTGGTGGTACAAAACTAAATGGACCAAATACCTAGCATTTAAGGGCTAATCCATTCTCCTACAACCAGACATAGCCAGAGAAAACCACACTCTTCTGCTTTTACACTTCAGTGCATGGGTCATGGTGAATGGCAGTAGCTGAAGAAACTTCCTGGTATAGCTCCTTGGTATCATCTACTCATACAAGCAACTTACTCTGCAGAAACAGGCTATGTGTACAACTGTGTCCCTGCACAGACTGCAGTCCTGAACTGGCTTCAACCTGAAGGGTCCCAAAGTGTTTTAACAAGTTTGATGTCTCCCATCACCTGCTGCTGAAATGTGGTCACATCCTCTGTGGACTTCTGTAGCAAGTTACTGTGTCCTACCACAGAGAATTAATCTCAGGTGTTTCAAATCACCATGAAATCCATCTCCAGAGTCACCAGGGAGTGAGGCTGGCTGGAACAGGATGGTTCATACTCAGGTTCACACTGAGGTTCATACTGCTCAGAGCTGGGGAGGCAGATGTGAAATGAGAGCCAACAGCCAGGTTTATAGGTTTCAGCACTCATACACAGACTCCAGGCACCTGAAACCTCACTGTCCAATAGCCCCTGACAGCAGTGGCAGCTTCACAACTGCTGAGCACAAGATCACTTGAGAAAGGATGCTCCCTACAATTTTTCAGTCTAAAGGTCTTATTAAAAACCCCTGTGTTTAGAAGATGTCTCTGCAGCTGCTGAAGGCCCACCTACCAGCTCTGGGTCCAGAGGCATTTTAATTAAGACATGATCTGCAGACACATTCCTGTCCTACAAGCTGTCAAGACTGAACTGGCGTTCACAGCACTGCTGTTCAAATACTAACCTTCATGTCTCGTTCAGCCTTCATCGCAGCCTGGGCCTGATTGCCTCTGGCTCCAGACACTGATCCACAAAGACCTCTGGCCACACGTGGTAAATGAGGGTGGCTCATAAGGCCTGTGGTCATCTGCGACGGCATCTGACTATGCAGTGCTACTGGCAGCCTCTGAAGGGGCGCTGGGAAGGTGTTAGTATATGGGGCTCTTAGCAATGGAGGGAGCAGGTTAGGCTGAGAGAGGATCTAAGTGGGGGAAAAACAACAAGAAGAGACATTTTGCAATTAGAAAACTGCCAACTAGACTGCATGTTGGCATTACCTTAAAGGGGAAAAAAAACTGCTGCTCTGCTGTCCAACTGATAGCAAGAAAACAGGCTTTTATGTTAGGGACTCCAGGAAAAAACAGCCCTCTAGTGCTGCTGTGCCTGAAAGTAGGACCAACAGCGGAAACCCAGCACGTAACAAGGATGATGAACCATGCAAGGCAGGAGAAGAGTCACTAGTGAGAGGAGCCCTGGAAAGGCTAGGTAGTTTCTGCTGGAGGCAATCCCAATAATGAAATTTCAAGTCCTGTAGTCAAACACTCCAAATGCTCACAGACAGACAGAAATCTCCTACACTTTACAGAGGCCACATTTCCCTGGCAGCCTGGCTATAGTCACCTGTAACAAGAATGCACCACCCCTGTAAGCTGTGCTTCCTGCAATGCCAGAAACAAACCAAACCCTCTGCCATCAGCCCTGCTTTCTATGGACCCTTTCCAGCCTGAACTGCTCCATCAGTAATTCAGAGCTGCATCTCAGACAAACAACTGCACTTCTGCTTTGTCTTTAAGGATTTAAAATATACACTGTGACCCTTCTGGGCCATAAAGGTTTTCCCCTTCCTCAAACAATCTGTTTTTGCAGGATGAGGTGCGTTATAGCAGCATGGGGAAGCCAGCAGAACAGCTACCTGTTCTACACCATTCATTTGTACTAAACTCCTCAGTGTGCACAGAACTCTCACAAGTCAGAAACGCCATCAAATCTACACCACTAGTCAGCATGATCAGAGGGGTCTGTATGGACTTTGAACTTGAAATCAGGTTTCTCACACCATTTCATTTAAGGATTCCATTTTGTACCTCCCCATGATAAAACCTGAAGAAACACAGAGTTAGTCACCAGGTCACACAAACCGATTTCTTTGTAGGAGGTCATCAGTCACCTACCTGTGGTGCAAATTGTGCAGGAAATGGCTGTGTCATTCTCACAGCAGCAGCTGCTGACTGAAATTGCTTCTGGTAGACAATGCTGTTCATTTTATTGGACTGATTATTAGGACTTGTAGAACTGGCCCTAAAGAAAAGGACACCACTTAGAATCAAGCTACACTCCCACTCAGCGGATATATAGTTACAACTTAACCAGAAATCCAACATTACAGTGGGAAAAATAATCTCTTAGAGAAGCTGGTATCAAATATTCTTCTGTATCTACTGTTAGTAACAAATGCAAATAAGCTCAGAAATTAAGAATACAGTGAGAAACTATAAACAGAAGTATGGGTATGGAAAGATGCTAGCGTCAAGTCTGTCCAAAAAGCACTTCTAACAAATACTGATGTTAATACTGATGTTCAGTCCCGTCTCTTGACACTGTGCTCTACTGTGTCAAGTTCAGAGCTTGTCACCACAGGCATTAGGCACACGCAGCAGAAGCTGCCATGAGCAGCTGCTTCCACTCTGCCCTTGTCAAATGTTTGAAAACACACTTGAACAGATTTCAAGAATTCACAGAAACCCTTCCCCCACAATCTGTATTAAAACTTTAAAGGAGGTGTTTAATCACTGTGAATTAAATGAAGCCTGAAAAGTTATCTGGGGAAAAGCACCAAAGAGCCCTGAGAGAAAGAAGAGAATGGTCAGCTTTCTTTAGGAAACAGCTTGATTTGCAGAGGTCTTGTGCATAGTGTGTAGGCGATATGCTTAAAGTAAAATGAGCAGCAAGGCGCTGGTGACAAGTGAGCCAGCTGAATTCAATGCACAACTATGTTTTGTAAGCTTAAAGAAGTCTCTTTTCAGCTTTCACTTTGAACTCTGAGATCTACTATACTGTTAATCTCTCCACTACCTCTACACTTAAGAGCAAAAGCTTGTGATAAGCCCTGCTGTAGGTGCTAGAGGCATGTAGAACTTTTAAGATGCCATTGAGTCAGCTGTCTTAAATACCTACCAACTTGACAATTCAAGTTCCTTCTTCCTCATCCCTTCACTTTTTAATTAGGTGAAGTACTGAGTTCTTCAGTACTGAATTCGAACTCTCATTTTTGTCATCAATATTATTGGTCTGCCAGTAGGAGCCACCAAATACAGTTACTACACACAGGAGTGCAGCTTTCAACTATCTTGTACCAAAATTCCATTTTCAAGTTCCTTCAGCCCACTACTAACTTCAAGGGAAATGAGGTTGGCTGCTTGTGGATGAAGTGCATATGCACAGAGCGCCTGTGCAGCTGTGCACTGTTAACTCTGTCAACCAAGCAGATCTGCAAACCGCTTACTTATTTCACTAGAATCTTTTATTCTGAGAAACTTGCAGAGATCTTGCAACAATGTTCAGTTATCCAGCAATTGCTGCCACAGTCTATAAGCCTGTAAGTGTTTTTCACTTTGAGCACTGCAGTTAAGATAAACTCCTGTCCTGAAGCATATCTTCCTGTCACTTCTGTGTTTTCCTGGTACAATCCCAAGCCATTTTACATGACTTGTTTAGTTTTAATTAAAAAAAAAAAAATAATGTTTTATTTCACAACTATGCACTCCTGGTCAGCTACAGCAGATCTGGTGACTAGTGGAACACTGCTTTTACGCTAAGATTAAGTACTGTTATTTTACACGAGTAGCCCCTCACCTCACACCTTTCAGAAGCTGCCTATGCATGACTAGGTACGTTTTCCATCTCTGATTTCAAGGAATTTTGAGCTTAAGAGAGATTTACCGGAAAGGACTGGAGGTTGGAGTAGTACTTCTACCAGTGACTGGTGGTGTTCCAGGTTTAACATCCATGCTGCCTCCGAAGGCCTTCAGATCCATTTCTGATATCTGAAAAACACAGTAATTGACAGATTAATTCTAATTCAAAGACAAATTACATTTATTAATTGCTTGTTTACCTCACATTTTTCTCCATGTGTGAGAAAGTACATCCTACTTCCAGTGGAAGTGAAAGCCACAGTGTAAAATAGCTGCTTATAACGAGGATAATCTCAGTACCACAATCACCTCCTGTGTACAATTTCCCCAAGTTGTTTGGCATTTCCAGTAACGTTACTGGCTTCTACTCTGATGTTCCTGCACTAAAAGGTTGGACAAGATGATCCTTGGGGTCCCTTCCAACCTGGCATTCTGTAATTTGGCCCTAAAAAAAACAGTGTTTCAGGGCTGAAATTTCCTTTCTCATTTCATGTACGGCATGAAAATATCAAGCTATAATCCTGAAAAATACTGAAGTGAAGAATGCCTTAAAACATTACAGTTAAAAAACCCCTCCAACTCCAAACACCAAAAGCATAGCAAAAATGGAGCTGTCCTTCACGCAAAACAGCTCTGGTCTAACTGCAGTAATGAATCTTGTGTGTTCTTCTGCAGATACACTCAACAGAATAAATTAGTCACTGGAACAGTATCGTTCCCCATACAGCTATGAAGCACGTCAGCCATAAATCGGTTAAAGTGGGGGGTTGTTTGAAGTTGACTTTATTTAGTAGAAACAAAATGGAACCCTTAACACAGAGCAAGGATGTCACCTAAGGCCATCATCCCACTGCAGGTCTTAGTTTCTGGAAAATAGTCACTTGTTTCAACAAAAAGCAACTGCAGCAAGAAACGTGCCACTGCTGCTTGGAAGATGGGCTCGTAAAAATAGTGATAGTGAGAAATCTTGGGCAGATGCTATGAAGCCAGAAAAGTGTGTGGCACAAACCCCACCATATACTCCAGTGGGTGACAGGATGAAATTTTCACCCAGGAGATCTGGAATTCTGGTTGCCATTATTGTCTAGAATGTGTCCAAGCTTAGCTGAGTTCACATTCCATGTTACCACCCAATCCTTGCCTGAAACTATGCTGCAGCTGCACTGTGCTGAACACTATCTGTAAATCCCAGGTGCCTGTAAATCTCTGATTGCATCTAGGAAAAAAGACCAGCTCCTTGCATCCTCTCATTGGCAATTAGCACACCAGTTCCAGATAAAGGAGAGGTGAGAATGTCCTCGTAAGTATTTCAAGCTTCTTGCACTGCTTCAGTGTTATCTCCATATTGGAGACTTTTCTTCAGCTGCTAGACCAGCCCTGGTGGTAGTTGGTTGGTTGTTTTTAACTCAAATCTCCGGCCTTGCATACAATGCTAAGTACTCAATATGCACCCTGCTGTGCTATTCAGAAAAGCAGACCTCCCAGCAACGTTAGTACAGCTGAATTCCAGTTTAAGGTCACACATGATACAAAATCCACTGAAATCCCTGAAACTCCATTTTGTTGCTCTGGGAAGACCTGATGATGTACAGCTTGCACTGGTAATGAGACTAGAAAGAAAGCAACAAGCACATGCATGAGCAGAATCAGAAAGCAGCTCTGGCAGTGCGACTTAAGTTTGCCCACAGCTCTGACAATGGCTCTGTACTATTTTCTACATGGCTTCTACACAAAATATCCGACTAGTCCACAAAGCCATTACCAGACCAGGTATTGCTACAGTGCATGTGGACTAGCAGCAAGTTAGCTATAAAAACTCATCTGAACCTTCACAAAATGCACAGATCCAGTCACTAAGGAATCAACCTTGACCAGCTTTTCTGTCTTCCCCTTTCTACCCTTAAAGCCAAGGCAGAATTGAGATGCAAGAGTCAGCACATGTTGCCATGCTGGTTCTACAAAGCAGCATACAGTTGAGCTTTGTATTAATTCTTGTGCTGTGCATCTGCCATATTGTTACCTTTCCAGTTGCAGCAATCATGCTGTGCTGAGTTCCTGCTGGAATCAGTCCTCTGAACGGCTGGGTTACTTGTGCAGGTCTGCTCAGATTTTGAGCTTGCGCTTGCGGTGGCGTGTGCTGTAGTGGTGGTTGTAAAGACTGGGGTAGGGCAATGAGTGGCTGTGCTGTGGATCCAAAGTTGGGCAAAGAAATTTGTGATCCTGGCAAAGGTACTGTCACCTGGAAAAAAAACAAAATACAAATTCACTAGTAACATACACAACAGTATTCATAGAATCATAGAATGGTTTAGGTTGGAAGGGACCTCAAGGATCATCCAGCTCCAAGCCCCTGCCACAGGCAGGGACACCTCCCACTAGAGCAGGCTGCTCAAGGCCTCATCCAGCCTGGCTTTAAACGCCTCCAGGGAGGAAGCATCCACAACCTCCCTGGGCAACCCATTACAGTGTCTTACCACCCTCACTGTAAAGAACTTCCTCCTAACATCCACTCTGAATCTCCCCTCTTCCAGCTTAAACCCATTACCCCTTGTCCTAACATTACTAGACCGTGTAAATAGTCCCTCCCCAGCTTTCCTGTAGGCTCCCTTCAGATACTAGAAAGCCACTATAAGGTCTCCTCGAAGCCTTCTCTTCTCCAGGCTGAAAAGCCCCAACTCTCTCAGCCTGTCCTCATAGCAGAGCTGCTGCAGCCCTCTGATCATCTTCGTGGCTCTCCTCTAGACCCGCTCCAGCAGTTCCATGTCCTTCTTGTGTTGGGGGCTCCAGAACTGCACACAGTACTCCAGGTGGGGTCTGACGAGAGCAGAGTAAAGGGGGAGAATCACCTCCCTTGCCCTGCTGGCCACACTGCTCTTGATGCAGCCCAGCACACGGTTGGCTGTCTGGGCTGCATGTGCACACTGCCGGCTCATGTTGAGCTTCTTGTCAACCCAGACCCCCAGGTCCTTTTCCTCAGGGCTGCTCTCCAGCCATTATTTAACAGCTCTGTGATTGTAGCAATAGTGCAAACAAGTTCATACATATGCCCAGGGAGATGCAAGCAAATAAGTGGCTTTATTTGTTAGCCTGCCTTTATAATCAGTTTCAACAGAATATGGATCTTTGCTTTTCAGGAACAAAGCTGCATGCTAGCTCCATGTCTGAAAAAAAAAATTTAATTCAACTCAGAACACAAAAGTAGAATGAACCAGCCAGCTGGGGGTAAGCGTGGCTATTTACTTCAAATCATTTTAGTCATCATGAGGACACTATCTGTGATGAGAGCTAGATTGTACTCTCCAGGAGTCACAGAATCAACCAGATTGGAAGAGAACTCCAAGATCATCCAGTCCAACCTATCACCCAGCCCTATCCAGTCAACTAGACCATGGCACTAAGTGCCCCATCGACTCTTTTCTTGAACACCCCTAGGGACGGTGACTCCACCACCTCCCTGGGCAGCCCATTCCAATGCCAATCACTCTCTTTGTGAAGAACTTCCTCCTATCATCCAGCCTATACTTACCCCGACACAACTTGAGACTGTGTCCCCTTGTTCTATTCCTGGTTGCCTGGGAGAAGAGACCAACCCCCACCTGGCTACAGCCTCCCTTCAGGCAGTCTGAGCTTAAACTCCTAAACCACAGCCTGTCAGGAGGGAGTGCTGTGGGCTGAGAACATCGCAGAATGGCTGTGAAAAACATGCAAGTACCACAGCAGTGACCTGACTGGCAAGAGTTACTGCATTTCCTATTCTGACCATCAATCCACAACCTGCAAAATTGTGTTCTGAGTGTGACTGCAAGAATGATATGTTCTCTAGATGTAAAGACTTAATGTTCAGGATAACATATTAAAAGTAGAGGTACAGACAAGCTTGAACACATCAAAAACACTAATCCTTCTAAAAGGTCCTTAATACCTTATGATAGATTTTCAACAGATGAAATTCATTTTTTTAAGAGCTCTCTAGTTTTCTGTCTTGGCAACTTTTCATGTGCATTAAGTAGGCTGTTGTAGAAACATAGGATAGTCCGGGCTGGAAAGGACCTCTAGAGGTCATCTATCATCATAGAATCGAATCAACCAGGTTGGAAGAAACCTCCAAGATCATCCAGTCCAACCTATCACCCAGCCCTATCCAGTCAACTAGACCATAGCACTAAGTGCCTCATCCAGTCTTTTCCTGAACACCCCCAGGGACGGTGACTCCACCACCTCCCTGGGCAGCCCATTCCAATGCCAATCACTCTCTCTGGCAAGAACTTCCCCCTAACATCCAGCCTATACTTCCTCTGGCACAACTTGAGACTGTGTCCCCTCATTCTGTTGTTGGTTGCTGGGAGAAGAGACCAACCCCCACCTGGCTACAACCTCCCTTCACGTAGTTGTAGACAGCAATGAGGTCATCCCTGAGCCTTCTCTTCTCCAGGCTACACAACCCCAGCTCTCTCAGCCTCTCTTCATAGGGTTTGTGTTCCAGGCCCTTCACCAACCTTGTTGCCCTTCTCTGGACACGTTCCAGCACCTCAACATCTCTCTTGAATTGAGGAGCCCAGAACTGGACACAGTACTCAAGGTGTGGCCT
>WAAF01020842.1:13155-103559 GCA_013400475.1 Tricholaema leucomelas | reverse complement strand
TTGTCCTGGAGACAACCTGTCCCACTATTGAAGATTGAGGCAAAGAAGGTGTTAAGCACCTCTGCCTTTTCCTCATCCTTTGCCACTATATTCCCCCTCTCTATCTAATAAGGACTGGAGGTTGTCCTTGGCCCTTCTCTTCCCATTAATATATTTATAGAAACATTTTTCATTCTCCTTGACAGCCATGGCCAGCCTCAATTCTAAATGGGCTTTTGCCTCTCTAATTTTTCTTCTACAAGACCTAGCAACATCCTTGAACTTTTGCTGGGAAACCTCCCCTCTTTTCCAAAGGCGATACACTCTCTTTTTTATCTTTAATTCCTTCAGCAGCTCCTTGCCCATCCAGTCTGGCTTCCTCCCTCGTCAGCTTGTGTTCTGGTACAATGGCACAGCCTGCTCTTGTGCCTTTAGGAGTTCCTTTTTGAAGTAGGTCCAATCTTCCTGGACCTCTTTGTTTTTAAGGGCTCTTTCCCAAAGAACTTTCTGAGTTAGTTCCTTAAATAGGCTGAAGTCTGCCCTTCGGAAGTCCAGTGTGGAGGTTCTGTTGATGCTCCTAATGCTCTAGTCCAACCTCCCTGCAGTAAGCAAGCACATCCCCAAGCAGATGCCGTTACTCAGAGCCCCATCAAGCCTGACCTTGAATGTCTCCGTGGATGGGGCTCCAATACATCCCTGAACAATCTGTTCCAGTACTCCACTGCCCATATAGTAATTAACTTCTTCCTAATGTCCAATCTGAATCTACCCTACTCTAGTTTAAAACCATTGTCCTTGTCCTAGTGCTCCATGCCTTTGTAAACAGCCCCTCTATCATTCTTGTAGGGCCCCTTCAGGTACTGGAAGACTGCTCTAAGGTCTCTGCAAAGTATTCTCCAGGTTGAACAACCCAAACTCTCTCAGCCTGTCTTTGTAGGAGAGGTGCTTCAGCCCTCTGGTCGTTTTTGTGGCCCTGCTCTGGACCACCAGGTCCATGTCTTTCTTGTACTCAGGATCTCAGAGCTAGACACAGTACTCCAGGTGAGGTCTCACAGAGCAGAGTGTCAGAATCACCTCTTCATCTGCTGGCCATGCTTCTTTAGATGTGGCCCAGTGTTGGGAATAGTAATATTAAATGTAGTGGTTCTACAGAATTGTCTGAATATGGTACACTGAAGCATAAGCCATGGGCTTGAAAGCAGGACACTGAGCTGGGTGAAAGTGTAGGGTTGAAGTGCCTCTTAAAGGAATGTGGAATGTGTAGAACAAGAGGCCTCAAGTGTTATCTAACTGTTTTATGGTTTTACAGTTCGGTGTCTGTCTTTCTTACCTAGACGCTATATAACTGTCTCCTTAGGATTAAGCTGATATATTCTGAAGGAGTAAATAAACACAGCTTTGTTAAGAAAAGTTATTATGTGTCTTGTTAGAAGATAAGAAATACGTAATTAATGTATCTAGCAATTAGTGTGTAATCCTAGCGTAATCCCTAATGCAAATATATGTAACCAATTAGAGTCTAACCTGATTTGTAACCTTCTTATGTAGCCTTCTGATGAAAAGTATATAACCCCATGCTTGGGGTTCAATAAACAGAATTTGCTTGCACCAAGCTTCTCTCCATCTCTTCTGATGCCTGTGGCACCATAGCCCATGGCAGCCCAGGGTGTGCTTTGTCTCCTGGGCTGCAAGTGCATGTTGTTGTCTCATGTCTAGTCCATTAGAAGCTTTTTTAAAAAGCCACTTGAAAAAATGGAATCAGAAGACGGCAAACCAGTAGACAGCATGCTGTAAATGACAGAATGCTTCCACACAGCAAATTCTCAGTTCTTTCACAAAACAGTGAAACAAAACCCCCAAACTTAAAATCACTGGAGTCATTCCCACCTGTCTGTTTGATCATCTGTCTGCTGGCTTAATTTGTTTCTTACATATTTGATATTGATGTCATGTGCAGCAGCAGCTCTGATGTTTCATCTCAGTGAGTATCTGCCACACTGAACATCTGGAGTTTCTCTCTCCCTCTGCCATCACTAACTGATACCTGCATGCCTCAAACAATTAGCAACATCACTTGCGCCAACTAAATCTTTGCCTGTCACTGGAAAAGAGACTACGGATGCCGGAGGCAAATGAGCAACACGACCTTGTAGGCCATCCAACTTCTCAGCAATTCCATTCTTCGGTGCTGCTGCAGTAGCTCTCTTTTGCTATCAATTTCCAACTCTTGCATTTGGGGGAAATTAGAGATCATCTCAGAACACACCACACAAAAAGCTATCAACAACATGTTTTTAAGAAGAATACAATTTAAGAAATTTACCATGCCATGGTTTACCTGCTGGAGAGCACTGGGAGATTGTGCAGTGTTGTAGAAATTACTCTGGCCCGGCTGTTGAACTTGCCCAGAGTAGAGATTTGAAGCTTGAGTGAGTGTAGCTCTGGCCTAGGAAGAGCAACAGACAATGTTACATTACTTCGAAGAGCAGCTGTGAGATGCACAGCACATCATCGTGGACTTCCAATCAGTACTGTAGAAGACACAGCACAGGAAGCTGGTAACCTGAAGTTTTCAGCTTATGATAAAGGTCTCAGTTGCACGTGCTAAAGCAGCCCTTTATTACCTTACCATAACAGAAATGTAACCTGAAGCTCCAATTAGTGATAGAAGTACAAAGAGCCCTGTAGTCTGTGACACAATCCTCAGCTGAGAGATTATGCTAATATAGCTTTATGTAATTAAAGGAACATTATTTTCCAAGCATTGTAAGTTTCCTGCCACTCTGAGTACCATCTAATTATCACAGAGGTGGGCTTATCCCAAGCTGAGCAATACTTAATTTATTATTGCATTATTTGCATCAAACCAATGCAGAAACTTGGCATTTTGGAGCACCTCTTACCTGGAGGATGTGTGTATCAATAAGCTGAGAGCCACCCAGTCCTGAAGCTTGACCAAGCTGATGTTCATATAAGATGGGAATAGGTTGTGTATTAGAAGTCTGTTGAAATGCCAGGCTTGACTGTGCCTTCGCAAGCTCCTGGTGTTGTACGGCTGGAAAGTTGTGTAAGGCTGTACCAGAGAGAACTACTGGTGATGGCTGAGACAAACTACTTTGCATAAAAGCTTGCTGAGATCTGCAAGAGATTGAAGAATTGCACATAAAAATGCAGGCAGAGCTCAGCCACGAGAACAGAAGTTATACATATATATTTATTAGAATGTTTAGCTCTATTGAACAGACTTTCACCCAAGAAAAGTATATTTTTCCACTTACTATGCACACAACAAAATAACAGAAGCTACAAAAGGCATGGGGAAAAATGTCGAGGACGTTTATTTCAATCTTGACGTACACTCAACTATTTAGATGTGCTTGCTAATACAGCTTTTAGATAACTGTAACATACAGAAACAACCATTTCTTAGTTCCTGCGCTATAAGGCAGGGCAGTGGGCAGGTACCACATGTCAGTTCCACTTAGTCATAATGTACACTTTACATATCCCTGTAGTTCAACTTCTAATATTTACAGGTTAAATCACTGGATACTGACAGTTGTAGCTTCCAAATTAATATTTTGCCTTCAAAACAGGAACACAGACAGACATCTCAGCCTTTAATTTTACTTAGATATTCAGTCAGCACAAGGATGTTGCAGTTTGTTTAACGACAAAGACCAAAATCACTACAGCAAAGCACCACGGACAGGTTAGCTTGTACTAGTCCATCAGATGTATTTATCCAAATGTGTCCATGAAATGCCTGCTGAATCACTATCTTCAGAACAAAGATTCAGTTTTTAAATAAACGCCTCTCTCAAAGCTCTTCAGCTCAGAGGAGGATTTTTGACGTAAAAATCACTTTTCACTTCATCATTTGCTCAGTATGTACCACATAGCACTGGCTCTGTGAATCTGCTAGTGTAGCAGCCACGTGCCTGCCTAGCGGTTTAGCTTTGCTCTGTACCTTTGCTTAACGGCAAAGCATTCTTAATCTGAGAGCTGGAGAAGCTGGAGAAACCCGTTCAAGTGGATTGAGAAGACTGTCTTCAATTTAGCCAAGAACATTTTCACAAGCTTGTTGTTCTGTTAAACCAGTCACCTGTACATCTCAAAGCTTATCCCTCTCCGCACCCCTAAAGATGTGGGCAAAGTACTCATAAAGAGCACAATCCCAGACTTAGTACTGGGCTTGTGTATCATCAGATCAGCCTGGAGCATTTAATTTGGACAGCATGCCAGACTGATTGTGTTTCTGCAACTAGCCAACTGTTTGCAACAGTCTCTGTCAGCTGTAGCAGGACAAGCAATATTTGGCCTAGCAAAGTCAACCAAGCACAAAGTCAGGATACATATGCAGCCAGTTAAACTTTCTGTGGCCTCAGTATTCTGCCTTTTCTGCAGCACATGCAAAAACCTCGTAACTAAATTTCCAAAGACACTTCACAGTGAAACTAACAAAACTTGTCAGAATTCTATCACTGTGTATCAGTTTTGATATGAACTTCTAGGAAGCTTTGGAAAAACTGTGGAAATCTGTCTGGCTATCAATGTCATTTGAGAGATACTGGCCTTCCCAGTATCTTCTGTGGCAAACAGAACACATTCATTCTAAACACACCCTGCTACCCTCTGTATGCCTGAAATCAAGTTTTACCACCTCTAGGGTTCAAATTAGGATTCAGAAGTGTTTCAAGAGTCCAGTGCTGGTTTGATTAGAAAATAAGCACAAACTACAGAATTAAAGGGACAGACTCCTCCTCTTCTGTCCTTGTAGTATGAAAAGCTGTTTTAAACATTTTTCCCTGCTTCCCTAAAGATACAATTATCAGGCATAGCTTTTGAACTCACCATTTCACAGCTATACCTGCATATGCAGACTAGTATGACAACCTACAGAAGTCTCAGACAGACAAAAGAGATTTTGGAAGACAGGAATATGAGGCAGCTGTTGAGCACTGAACACGAGTCTGCAAGGAAGCAAATTCTGTAAGTTCTGCCACTCCAAATCCAAAGAAATGTACATTATGTTACCTACCTATAAGGTTGTAAGGAGGAATTGAACAACTCTTGGGCTTGTGAAACAGCTGGCGCTGCTCCTAAACTCAGCTGAGCTTGATGCTGTCCTTGCAGAGGTGCATACATTGGGATGGGGATCTGCTGAACTGAAGCAGGCTGCACAAAAATCAAACCATTAAATAATGAAGGACAAAAGCCATGCAAAAAAAAAAAAAAGCCACAATTAAATGTGTGGCAGGATCTGTGTAACATTATAAGTAGTAAACTAAGAACATCAAATTCCACATCTGCATGCAGAGCTGGCATTGCTCCCACTCAGGAAATTAAATTCCGGGTTGAATTCCGCAAGTTTGCTTGCAAATAGCCAGTAGAAACTAAATGCATCACAAGATTGCATACAGTTTTGTAATATGGAAGTTGAACAAGCCTGTGCTAACACTGTCACATAAACATTTCTTGTGAATATGTACTTTTACCTAAAGTATATGTGAGTGAAAGCTTATTCTCCTAACTTTTATGGCAAATGCTTTCATTCTTTGAATAGTAGAGAGCAAACACTGCTTGCCTGCATCAGAATGAAACAGCAAGAGCAGGAATTCCTTCTTGCAGTGTGCTTAGTCCCACCCTTCCCTGTCCCCATTAGCTCATCGGTAGATGAGTAAAGGCAAAATGGACCGAGATGGGGGAGAAGAAAGAGAAATAAAATTTCTCAAATACCTGAGAAAGCCCTGGTTGAAAGCCTTGCTGCTGGGCCAGAGAAGGTGGTGCCAAACGTGCATGCTGGGTATTGAATAGATGACTTGTATCCATATAAAACGTTGGGATTTGAGCTGCTGTACCTCAGGAAGAACAATATCATTAGTAACTCACTCCAAACACTTCCCTGCTAGAAACGTTTTTATCAACATTGAGAGATGCAGCCACTATCAGTACTTCTCAGTGGGACAGTGACCTGAGAGACTAGGAGAAGAAACAGAACTGAAAAGCTGGGTGTCTAACCAGCTTTGGTATCTTTTCCAATTCACCCTCAAAAGTGATCAGTTTTGCATAAGCATCTTCAATCTCAAGCAATTGTCAGGGGATAAGCAACAGATTTTGGCCAAAACAGACACTTGGGTGAAGGAAAAGAATGAAAAGGCTACACTGTCATGTAATTTCTGTTAACTATAGGTAGGGTTTTCTTTACATAAAAATATCATGCTCCTAAAATACTGCAGCAGTTTAAGAAGTTGAGACTAAGACACATAAAAATGGTACCTCAAGGGATTCAAACTTACCTTCCTCAAAAAGCTAAACCCGCAGCATTATCTTTATACTTACTCATAGAATTTTGCATAGTTAAACAGTTAGGGAGTATCTGCTTACAGAATGCTCTCCATCATTCTGTCTTTACTGCAGATACAACCAGAACTGAATTCAATGCTACAGTTTCAGAACTCCAAAAAAGCAGATATGTGGCTTCTCAGTCACAAACACTATTACCTGCTGCAGACTGAGACACATAGACCTGGGGACTCTGCTGTTGCTGGGCAATGAGTGATGGCATGCAACTCAGCTGGGAAAAGTGACTGGCAGAAGCTAGGCTGCTTGTCTGCAACTGCTGGGGTTTCACTTTACATATATTTGGAGGGTCTGAGGTGCTTGCAGTCTTTGTGCTCAGTGAGGAGGTTGTGTATGTTCCAGCTCCTAGAAGAAGAGAAGCAAGTGATACATCATAAAACAGCTAAGGATATTTCAAAGCCTTATCTTACAGTGGTCAAAGTTTTGAGACAGCCACAAGCAGTACAGAATGCTGAAACCTAACACAGCTACTTCCAACAACGTAAGAAGACAGACAGATCAACTGTGAAGACAATTCTGTTAAGCTCACTAGAGGAAGTGCTGCAATCATAATACATCTCCCTTCAAGCGCAGGAGCACATGGAAGTATTGAAGTAGGCATCCTGGTTAATTATGCAACAAAATATTGCAACATACATTGGTAGTGTTTATTCACTGTTAAGAGCCTTTTCCAAGCACTTCAGCTGAAATTTGGGCATAATACTGCAAGGTGTGAAGATGTGACTATTTACAGTATTTTTTGTTTGCTGCAAACAAGCAAGGTGGACAACAGCACTGTTTTTGAAGAGTAGTTGGACATTTGCTCTGCCTATCACAAAAGGGTTTTGGCATGAGCTTTTGATGATTTAACTCCAAATGCAACTGCACAAATGAAAGTAAGACTGCAACTAGGCAGATATGAGAACTACCATCTGCTTCAAAATCTACTTGCTTGCCTTCATATAACTGAACAAAACGTAACCAATACAGCAGCCAAAAGAAGTTCACCTTTGCAAGTCCATATAAAAATGCACAAGCAAAGAGATGCCTTTTTAATATTATTTTCAGTTGACTAAATAATTTTCTTGTTATTTAAAAGGTACCTGGGAAGATGCTGTTCAGATCTTACATATCATGCTAGCACAAAAACTTGTTAGCTTTCAGCATAATTCGAAAGGGAATCTACTATCTTGAGAAATAAAACCAAGAAACAATTCAACAAAATACTACAATCTTGACATATGGTACCTGATAGTGAAGTTGTTGGTGTAACTGAGGCCACAGGAATAGGAGGCATTGATGCACTAGAGAAAGAGCTGTAAGTACCACTGCTTGGCCCAGTGTTGCTGCTGCTGCTGCTGTTATTGCCACTAGCAATGGGAGATGCTGCTGAGGTCACTGGTGAACTCTTCTCCCCCATGTTTGGGGAATTCTCCCATGCTTTACGTGCAGACTCCATCTATTTAAAAGAAAACAGAATTTCCTCCTCTATTAGGAAGTTTCAACTAGTCAAACAGTCTTCCTCTTTTAGTAGTTCTTTTTAGTTCAAAAGGCAATTCAGGCTTCATGCGAGCCTCTCTTCTACAAGTCACTGTAATCGTGCAACTCCTGTTCATGCAAAAAGCACACAGCCTTAAGTCGGAGCTTCTTATCTGTTCCAACTTCACACGTGCACGGTTCATCTTAGCTTTCAACGCTCAAAAGAATTCGCTCACGCTAATTTGGCTTGGTTTTGTTTGACTTGAAGATCAAAAGACAGTGAGCAAAACCCAGGTAAACACTCCTCTGCATTTGCATGAAGTGCTTTAGTTACAAGTTATTTGATCCATTTAAATGAAACGGTTCTTTTCTTTCTTAGTAAATCATCCATTTTTGAGTGTTCACCAAAAATTAATTTAATGCACACCACAGTAAACAGGAGAGCAGTCAAGTTTAGATTTCCAAAGCAACCACTGTTCAAGAAGCAATCATGAGCTGACACAGCTTGTGGGCACTGCTTTATGTTAATGCTAAAAGTGCTTCATGCTCCTCTACTCCTATAGTAATTATGAGTTAAGCCTTGCACAGTGAGGGAGATGAGACTTCAATTTAAATATTTTATACACAATTATCTTCCACCAAAGGTAGAAAGAATCTAATTATTGCTACATTAGACACACAATGCCAAATCTCAACTCAGACAATTTTGAGAGACTTACAAAAAGGAAATGTTAATGTTCAGGCACACTCACTAATTTAAAGGCTCAAACACAGTCCATGGACTTATCCACAACTTTCAGCCATCCCCATCTGAAACAGATTCTGCTAGCAGAGGTGGATGCCACAGGCTGAAATTGCTCATCTGGTAGAAATAGTCAAGGGCAGGTGCTGCCTTTAATGGCGTAAGTAAAGGGACAAATACATACTCACCAATAAATCTGACCTCACTACTGGGATCAACAGAGCCCACTAACTGGGACCTGCAGTCTCTCTGGAAGTTACACTTTCAATCTACCCTGCTTTACATGGCTTACACTGTATGGACAGACCAAATACAACTTAAGTTATTAGTCTAGATGCTTCAGAAGTGATAAAAGCAAAGCAATACCAGAAGTGGGTACTAAGTGATCAATACACACCTTAGAAAAAGTTCTATACTCCTCAAGAGAGTAAAGGGGGAGGAAACTGTTACACATGAAAGTTAACACTTCTGAGACCATCCTTCCCAGTAATCAGTTTCCCCTTTGCAAGAATTTCCTCTGAATTGGTTTTGATTATTGCAGACAAGGTACATTTCAAAATTAATTACTGTTCTGCTGGAAAGGATTTTACCTAAGCTGCAGTACAAGTAAGACTACCACAGGCTCTGGCGAGACAGGGTAACAGCCTTTTACTGCACTGGTATCAAGAGAAAATGAAGAAGTACCTGCAAATGTCTGACTAGAGAAAGTAAGCTTCACCTATGTTCAGTGAGTTCCATGATGTCCTGAAGAAACTACTGAAAACAAAAGCTGGAGTCTACATACTGCCTTTCATCTTCCATTTTCAATATGTAGTAAAGAGCATGCAACAGCCCTCAGTTTTCTCAAAACTTTGCTTTTAGAGAGCTCCTTATAAACCTCCAACTTGTTGAGCCACAAGATGCAAGAGAGATTAGTACTCTAGGAGCACCAATGCAGCACCATCTACAGACCATAATATGAAGGAGTCAGAGGCTGTAAATTAAGGAAGGATAGGGAAAGCCCTGTAATCTCACTGCTTGCTTTGTTATGGGAAAAGGAGAGCAAAACTCAGACATTACCATTGCTTGAGACTTCTCTTCACCCTTGACCCATTGGGGCTTTTATACTGCAGTAACAGTCCAGTACATCCAAAAACTTAACTACAGCAAATGCCCATGTATGTATCTCTAAGTATAAAGGAAGCTGAAATGTATCAGATTCTGGTCCAGATGCCTGGAGAGAAATTATAGATGGAACCTTGGAACATAGAAGAGCATCAGGCAGCTTAGTTCAAGAATGTTTTGGACTTTCTTTTGCTCAGCTCCTTACCTACCATTAGCTCCATCAGCTAAGTCCTTAAGAGGATGTCTGCCTTAATAAAGGAGTCCTTAGCAAAATTATTCCAGGGGAACAAGAAACTTCAACAAGCCTTCCCTTATGAGCACCTTATACAAATGGCCTAGTAGAATGATGCTGAGCAGTGGGAGCAAACATGGCTGAGCTCCCCTGCCAAGTCTCCTTACAGAGAGCTTTCCAACAGGACTGAGGAAAGAGGAGGTACAAAGATCATTCCTTTAAGAAGCCAGAACCTGAAAATTTTGTTAAGAGAAGGAAGGAATAGGCTTTCCTCTCCACTGTTCCAGAAGCATTGTTTAAAAAGAAAAACAAATAAAGATAATACAGAAAAGAGCATGACAAAGACCTCCACTTTTTCTAGACCAGAAGGCCTGTTGTGAAAGTGACAGTTTTGGTGTGTGCTTCAAAACAAGCCTGTTGCCTTCAGCATTTGTGAAAAAGGAAGTAGAGCTGAAATACAGAATTGAGAGACAAAGCTCCTTCCAAATGCCCTTCTATTTGGGTCACTGTTCTTCAACATACTTAGCGCAGATCAAAGATCTATCATTCACTGATACAGCAATCAAATCATCAACACCACAACACCAGATAAAGAACTGCAGGATGAGTAACACAAACACTGCAGTTTGCTTTGTAACTGAGTGGTGTCACATTCTTTGCAGCATCATGCTACACAAATGTTCCCACCTGTGTTACACGTGAATTAGACATCCAGCTGCTCAACAGTTAGAGGCTATTATTTTAGGAAAATGCTTTCAGGCGCCAGAAAGTCAGATATGGAAACTTATACACAAGGAAGATTTTTTTTTTGGGGGGGTGGTGTTGAATTACTTGTCCTTCTCCATCCCTCTACCCTTTTAAGCTGTCTAAATGTTTCAAAGTGATCTTGTGGGTGTTCTTCAGGAAAGACAAAAGAAGAGATTCAATAAGAGATCATTATAACTATCACCTGTAGAGAACAGGAGGAAGCAGCTATCAAACCATACCAGTGAGACCCAAATCTCACTGGGACTGGAAAGCAGGTTTCTCCAATGTGTTAGTTCTGCATCCAATCCCTAGTTTCATTTGTTCTTTTATAAATTTAGAGACACTAAGTTCAAACATCATTTTTGATTAAGACTAGAAGCAGCAACAGTATTTCTTATTTCAATCATCTGCAATCAATCTCAAAGCAGATCTAGGACACTAAAAAAAAAAAAAAGACAAAAACCTTCTAAATATACAGTAGCAAAGCTACAGTCCAACTCTTATGTTAGTGAGTCCACAATGCACACAGTCCAAAACCCAACAAAATGGGAAAGCACCATTCAAAATACTCTACGCACCTGCTCCACACTGGAGAGCAGAAAGCAACAGAACATTTATAATACAACAAAACACATTCTGACTAGCAGATCAAACTGCCCTTCATAGACACCAACACACCATCTACATTTCATTACTTAAGCCATCCAGCTCAAACCCACTTTATCACTGCAACTAAATCTTACAGCTAAGAACTCCTCAAGCTCGGCTCACCAAGCAACTCCTTACAGCCCTTAATACCAAAACAGGCAACTCACTTTGAGCTAAACTCTCAAAAAACTTCAGTCAGGTTCCGATGGTTTGTCATGAACACTATGATACAACACTGAAATGCTAGGATTTTTTTCCAGGGCAGTGGGAGCCAAGATTGGTTGAGATGCCAAGTATTAATGCAAAATGGGGTTAGAGATCTGTAATTTAAATGCATCCTTTGATACAGTCTTGTGTTTCAGCCATCCGTTTATATGCAAAAGCAGTTCAGCAGAGGAAACAAAGGAAGGCTCTAAAAAAAGGTTCACCAGCAAGTTCTCCATTAACTTTTTCCCCTTCATGCAAGAAAACGACCCTTAGAGGGATGTGGTACATACCTTGAGGGTGAGGTCGACGGTAGCGGGAGAAACTGGAGTTAGGCTGGAGCTCTGTTGTAGAGTCTCCCTCCTAGGGAGGGGAAGGGTGTGGGGCAGGGGCACCTGAAAGGCAGGCAACACACATCACATTCTAACTATGTCTACTACAAAAAGCCCCAGAAAAGCAAAGCTCAAGCTTTATCACATGAGCTACAATTTCTTCAAGGCTTGAGCATTTGGCAGGAAAGTTTTTGATAAAGGTGAAAATTTGGTAGGTGGGGAAAGGCCATTCAGCAGATGCTGAGATGCTTCTCATCTCTCTTTAAGAGGTTGAAGACTAAGCTTCTTAAGTTTCCATGTCTTCTGCATGGACAAATACCAATTTTCTGTGTTGGGATTTACTTTTAAGTACCATTTCAGTTTACTGGTATGCAAGAATTCTTCCCAAGCCAAGTCTGACAAATCACACCAGATTTGCCATCAATAACTGAATTCAGTTATCTTCCCTTTCGAAAGACTTGAAACTCAAGGAAACAAATTTGCCATAATGCTATTGCTATCTTTGCCTAAGGAGGCTCTGATGGATTTCCTAGATGTTTTAAATGACATGTACCAGAACTCCTCATTGGCCCGTCTATCACTGCTAACCATTTCTTTCTCCATTCAGAGCACAGGTAGTGACTTCCACTGGATGAGCTAAGACTAACCCAAGAGACAAGAGATACTGAAGCTTTGAAGCAGGTAACAGACAGCACAGATCCTTTGTGGCCAGGAGGTCCTACTTCCTTTGCTGGAAATCCAACTCCAATGTGCCAGACGGTAGCATACACTAACACTGTTAACAAAAGAATTCAGTCTTCCAGACTTAACCAGCAAAGGCAGAAACCACAACACCAAAAGAAAAACCAGCAAAAGAGGAAGTTCAACCAGTATTGCCTCAAAACAGAATTCAAGGCTGAAAAACATTTCCAAGATGGCATTCACAAGACACTGGCATAAAAACCTGATATCATACTGTATGATTTTTTCCTCCCCCAACCAGCAAGTGACTCAACTCTGAGCTAATTCTGTTTCCGCTGCTTGAACAATAAAAATCACAAGATCTGAGTTCCCTAACAACTCAGCACACTCAAGACAGACCTTATTTCACTACAAGTCACAAACCAGCTTGTCCTCTCAATCACTGTACCACACTCACACAAGTCAGGATCACTGGCTTTATGAGTACAGCAAACACTTCCTCTCACCAGAGACTGAACAAGTTGAAAGCCTGCTGTCTGCTTTCAGAAACCATTAAGCTACTCTCTTTACATGCAGGTGCTGTAATTTCAGGCTACAGGTCAAAACTGCTTTGCTTGTAAAAGCCTTTCCCCAAACTCACCTATGCAGCTTTGCTACTGGTGCCATGTTAAAGTGTTGAGAGCTTACTTCCTCCCTTCATTGGTTTAAAATTGTCCCTGGCAGTATCTCCACTTTCTGTGCTCTTTAGCTCATTGTGGTTGTTCAAAAAACAAGAAAATCCCTGAAGAATTCCATAACGGACACTGAGAAAACCTAACATCCTTCAGAGTAAGACCACTGGATAATGCACAGCTAGTTAACATGAAAGAAACTCTAGTGACTTTTTTACTGAAAGCACTATTTAGTGCAGTAAAGAAGCGTGAAAATATTTTCTTGTCTTCAAAAACCAAGATGATCACTGCAATAGACTTACGTTCGTCACCAAAGTCTCCTCCATTTTTGTAGTGCTAGTAGCCACTGTGTTAGGATGAGAAGAAGGTGTAGTGTAGTCTGTTACAGACTCCTGTGAAGAAAAATAATTACATTAAAATATCTCCCTTACCTAAATGAGATTTAAATTTCTTGGACAGATGCCAGCCTTTCTAGAGAAGGAGTATACTGAGCAACAGAAGATTAGAATTTCACGTTAATTTTTTTTTTCCCCAGCAATCTTTGTTGCTGAATTGCTACCGAGGTCAGAAGAAATCTTAGGAGACCACAGGTTGCCTCATGATCTCACAATGTTCATCTAGAAACAAGTCAAAACCCAGGCTGAAAAGCAAGAATATACAGAGCGATGTACTGCCTGGGCACTAGACATACCCGACTGTGGTCGCATAACCAATTATCTGTCACCCAAGATGCTTTAGCCATGTGTAGGCAGTTTTAGCATATTTAAAAGTAAAATGTATTAGTTGAAAGATTTCTGTAGCTTTAAATAAATACAGACATTTCTTGGGTAAACCTGTGACAAGCAAGGCCCTCCAGATTTAAAAGAACAGGTAAGGATAGTTGCAATCTGCAAACCAATTTTCTCTCCTTGAAGTCAAGTCTCTGAAAGTCACAAGAGCTCTGTTTCCCTGGATGGTGAAGTCTACCAATTTCTGCACTGAGCAGCAATTTCAAGGAAGACAAAGACTCTAACTAAAGGCTTTTCTTGAAGCTTGCCAAAGTTAAATGGATCTTAATGTGCTCAATGAACAAGGCCTACTTCCATGGATCTAGCTGTAGCCAGTGACTCTTGCAGTTTTAAGTATAAACTGTCTGATCAAAGTGTTTCATTGATAATACTGCCAGCTCTCTGAAGAATTACCTACAATGCACAAAAAAAGGCACTGGTACACGTGTTGAGCACTGTTCCTGTGCAGCTTGTCCTGCTTTGGCAGGGGCATTGAACTACACCTCTGGAGGTCCTTTCCAACCCCTAACATTCTGTGATTGCATTCTGGACAGGCAAACAGATGTTACCAGAACCTGATCCACAGATTTTGTTAGATGAACAGTGTGACCCTGAATTAGCCAAGATGCACTCTCCAGCAAGCACTTCAGACTCCAAAGTTTTACATGTCTGAAGTCCAGGAAAGGCTCTATCATTTTTACAGAACCAAACTCCAAGAAGGAACTGAAGAACATATTAACAGCAGAACTGTTGATGAGTGCCTGGACTTGCCAGCACAATAATTTTGAAGGTACAAACCACATCATGCTTGTTTAATTGCATCCGATTGGTACAACGATAAACTATTTAGAAAGTGCACACTCAATTCAATGCTCAAGCCTATGCCAATGTCTTCTAAAAGAGCAATTAAAGCGTCAAGATACTAACTTGAAAATAACAATAAATCTTCATTAAAAGGATGAGCTCATTTTGGCAGATTAGACCCATGAGCTAAAACATAACAGGGTGAGAGAGGACACAACGTGCACATTGACTTCATATTTACAAAGGAAATATAGTATTTTCTCCATTCAGCTACTTCTCTCACTTGTTCAGCTGGTGAAATACAAGACATGTTTCCTGCAATCTCAAGTACCAACTGCGGGTCACATGCTCATGTTTGATTCCAAGAGGCAACCTTCATTTGGGTAGAATATGGCAAGCATGCTAGGCTCCTCTAATCACAAGGTCCTTCTAATGAAATCACCTTGCTTCCTAGTATCTAAAGATGCTTTACTGCATTAAGAAAGAGGAAGTTTTTAATGTAACAATATTAAAATTCCTTTGAGGTTTGGATATAAGTTTTACAGGATCTCAGCACTAAAATTCTTTTCAAAAGAAATTAAATTACAACTACTGCTTGGCTTTCTCACTTTGGAAATTTACAGCACAAAAGTGCTGAAAACCAAACCATTACATCAACTCTGATGCCCTCAGAAAGTGTATGTGCAATGCCGAACCATCTTATGAGTTCCATGCTGAACATGCAGGTAAGACAATGCTTTAGCTGTAAGAATGCCACTCCATAAACTGTAGGTTAACCATCATCTTTCATTTTCTGGTATGCTAAGTCTAAGGAGCTTTTGCAATTCAGTTAAAGTGATTCTTCTATACAGCTATTTTACTGAAGAATAGATTATAAGAAACTAGTAAGAGTAGTAACAGCAAGAGCAAGAAACCACTTACATCTACAAGATATTTATACCTGAAGGAATGAAACAGGCAAACTTTCTCCAGAAAGAAGAGAACACAAAACCTGAAGTGACTTTATGAACAAAGGGACAAAGCAGAACTCAAGAGCTGACCTTGCTATAAAGAATCAGATTAGTATATAGTACTAATCAACTATTTGATTTGATTCTGATTTAGGTAAAATCACCCAAAACAGAGAGCTTGTTAGATACTCAAAACTTAATCTTAAGTACAGTGAGAATGTGGCTTTTTAGACATCATCTAAGACAGCTGTCACCAGGTACCTGTGCAAACATTTCATTGCCATGGCCACAAGCAGGTACTGATTCATCCTGTGTTCTGAAAGCTTCAAAACTTTTGAGATGGCATGGTTGGGAAAGGTAAAGACTAAGGTGTTTTACCTGATTCAGAGACCTACACATCAGATTGCCTTTTCTCCAAAAATACTGCAACACCCAAGAGAAACAGCTGCAATCACTTCAGAGCATCATGCTTATGTTCTAATCTCAAGCATCCCACTAGTATGAGTCAATTTATATTTGTATAGTTTTTCTAAGGTAAAACAATATTGTATGATTAAACTCACGTGCTCTTATTCCCATGTTTATTTTAGGACGGATAGGGTACTTCTACAAAGCTTCTGCCTCTGAAGTAGGACAGCTGGCTAGACTTCAACAGACATTTAAATAATCAAATACACTACAAAAAGTGTGCTTTTCTGGAAGCTGAGCAGTAGCCTCTAAGAAGGACATTCGAGGGTGTCAAAAGAGAAATTATGTGGGTTTGCTAAAACTTCAACACCTACCATTCACAAACAGATTAGAGATGTCATTGCTTCTTCCTTCATTAATGACCAATGAAAAGAGTACAGAGACAAGAGAAAGCAGTTGCAGAAACTCCAAGGCTGGAGCACTATTTGAATCTATTTTAAGTCACTTTAAAAAGCAGGAAGACTTTTTTACTCCTGCAAAATCCAGAGGAATCTTTTCTTACCCAAGAGATCTGCAGGTTGTTGGTTCAACTTTCACAGAATGTAAAATACAACCATCCCTCTCCTAGGAAAAAACAACTTACTGATGCCGTGGGGACTTTTCATAATAAAGGAATTAAAAAGCAAACTTTGAGACACGAATATTTAGGCCTATTATTAAATTCTTCTATTAGCAATCATTTAATGATGGAAATATTTGGAATTTTCATATCCAGCATAAATTGGAAAGTTTCCTTTCACTCTGGTCTTCCCTTCAGAAGACAGAAGCTTGGTGCTTTAATACTGTGTTAGTTCAAAAGAACTCTCGCAATCCACGCGTAACTAAGACATAAAACTCAAGACTTCCTCTTTGAAGATCTCACACTTCAAGAATACTACAGAGAGGAAATTATGCTGATTTTAGCAGAGCTACTCTACATCAAGTTTAATTTTGAGTAATTCATAAAATATAAGTTTTGTGTTCTGTATGTGGCTTAGAAGCAGCATCTCCACTATCTTGACCTTTGGCCACAGGAGTCTGAAAGACAGTGAGAAACCACAGGACACAAACAAGCAGCCCTCTTGTCAAATAATTCAGCAAGCTGGTATTGATGGCACTGCATACAAGAGCAGCACTTTACCTGTTTCTGGTATCAACATTAACCATTCGCATCAATTTAGAAGATGGAAACTGCCAGGAATAATGAGAAATCCCAGCACTGAATTTCCTTACACATTTGCCATTCCAAGGGAAAATCAAGTTTGCTTGTTGGAAGCAAATACTCTCCTTAACACTTCATTGAGGTAGCACCTTCTGATGAGTGACACCTTGGCAAAAAAACTGCCAAAACAGTCTTGTCTTTTAACAGCAGGTGACAAAGATGATTTGTGAGTGAACTGCATTTCAGGTTCTCCAACTACTGCTGTAAGTTTTGCAGAGGACTGATTTTCCTAAAAGGCATCAGAACATTTCTGCTCAAGAGTAGGAAAACAGAGACCAATGCAGCATGCAACAAACAAGTCTAAACTCACAGAACTGCTTTACAAACATAGAAGAAGCACTTTTTCCTTTACCAAAGCAGTGTAACTGGCAACTTTTAGCTACTCAAACTGCTTTGCTTCCTTACATTCAAAAGATGACAACCACAGTTACTGCTCAAGACAAGGCTGCCATGGCAATGACAGTCCTCACACCGGTGTTTAGGCAAAAAGCAGAGCGCACTTCTCTTGATATTTTCAGTCAGTGCTACCAATGTACCACAGCTAAGAACTGACCTGTAGAACAGCAAATCACTGTCTTACTGTTATGAGTTAGAAATAAGTCAGGGGAATTCCATGCAGACAGCTATAGTAAATCCTCAATATCCTGAAGTTCTGCAAGAGATGCCTCAACAATATCCAAGCCAGCACAAGCTAACATACAGACCCTTTAGGCAAACTAAAAGAGCTTTATCCAATGCTTTAGCATCTTCCTAGTTTCGAGAATTCCTTTTTCATAAAACAGCACTTGGTTCACAGCTTTAGGTCATCCATGCACTCACCCAAAGATAGTGCACAACAGTTCTCTGCTGAAAGTCAAGTGCTCATATCCTGCATATCATAGAATCATAGAATCATAGAATGGTTTAGGTTGGAAGGGACCTCAAGGATCATCCAGCTCCAACCCCCTGCCATAGGCAGGGACACCTCCCACTAGAGCAGCTTGCTCAAGGCCTCATCCAGCCTGACCTTAAACACCTCCAGGGAGGAAGCATCCACAACCTCCCTGGGCAACCCGTTACAGTGCCTTACCACCCTCACTGTAAAGAACTTCCTCCTAACATCCACTCTGAATCTCCCCTCTTCCAGCTTAAACCCATTCCCCCTCGTCCTAACATTACTAGACCGTGTAAATAGTCCCTCCCCAGCTTTCCTGTAGGCTCCCTTCAAATACTGGAAAGCCACTATAAGGTCTCCTCGAAGCCTTCTCCTATATATCACATATATTCCAGTTCACCCCATCTGCCTACAACCAGGCTTCAACACAACTCTCCACAGCAAGGCTCAGGACAAGCATATTCATAAGGCAACAAAAGAATTAAAACCTTTCAAGAAGATCTCTAGACCGGGCTATGAAAAATAGCATGTCTCCATACCACTTTTAGAGGACCTGTGTAATTCAAGCACTGCCAATGAGTTTCAGATCTGCTATTCAGTGGGCTCTGCCACCCTGGTAACTACCACCAGCAGATGACCCAGTGTCAATTACATCCCTGTCACCACATTTTACAAACAGTACTCAGAAATTTGTCTACATTTTTCTTACCTTTGTGCTAGTTCCAAACTCAGGAGCAGACACAGATATCATTGTTCCTATTTCTGTGGTCAGTTCACTTGCTGCTTTTGTTTCCTTTGTAGTGACAGGTTCCGGACTTCTCACAGAGGTGGGAGATGGCTTCTCTTGGCCCTCAGGCTCTCCCTGTTGGGCATCTTTCACTTTTCTGTTCTTTAAAGAACGCTCTTTCCCAATAGGACCAGGTTTATATTCTTTGTTTTCCACTGGACTCAAGTCTGGAAGCTTGAGTTACACAAACAAGTGTTAACTTGTCAGTCATATCTTCCCCCCATGTTTTATCCCACATAAATATTTTAACATGATTAAAATAATAGTGTTGAGATCTAAGAAAGTTTTCCTGAAGAGTAAACGTCTTCTAAGAGATAAATCATTTGAGACTAAGTTAGCCATATGTACATGAAATGCACTCATTTTGAACACTGGGAATCTAAAGCATTGTTTTCAAGCAATACATGTTTTATGTGAAGCGGTAGAACTCAACTAAAATAACATCTAGTTAAAACCTACAAAAAAACACCCCCAACAGACAGCGTGACTCACCTTACAAGAAAAACATAAACCAAAAAAAGCATAGAAGGCACAAAACCTCATCTACACAGTGGTTAGTTTAATTTTCAGAGAATCAGGATTTTACAGAACTGCAGGGAACTAGAACAGAAGACTCTACCTTCCTCTGAAGGCAGATGTATCTTGATGTATGATGGATACTCAGAAAAAAAATAAAACACCTACACACAAGTGCTCTCTTATACTGCAGACACCATGGCTGGAACAACTGTTGCAATTTAGTAGTTCCTTTTTGTGCTGCTGAATTAAAGCAGAATGAAGAGCCTCGGGGAACCTGAATGCTCTGCTGTTTAAACAGCCTTTCTGGCTGAGACTGCTCAGCCCACTTCACTACAGAGCAGCACAAAAATTCCTTAAAGGCAGTTCTTAAAATCCTGTTCCTTAAGCTTTGACAGTGGAAAGGCAGAAGCTGCTGGTATTGTCTCTATAAATACAAACCATCTGTTTCAGAAGTAGATGGAGACTCTTTACAATACAATGCCTCTGGAGAGAGTGGAGTTTCCCAAAGGAACCTGGTACCCTTAGGAGGCCAGCAGAGCCTAGCTTTCTGCAGCATTAACTATTATGTATTTCTCTGGCTGTATGGTTTTCGTATTTCGCAATAAAAATACCATGAACTGCAGCTACTTTACTCTGGTGAGACCACACTTGGAACACTGCTGCAGTCTGGGAGCGCTCATTATATGAGGAATATGGACCAGACAGAGGGGTCCAGAGGAGGGTCACGAAAATGATCAGAGCACCTCTGCTATGAGGACAGGCTGGGGGCGCTGGAGTTTTCAGTCTGGAGAGGAGGTGGCTCTGGGGGGGATCTAATAGCAGCCTTCCAGTACCTGAATGGGGCGCCTACAAGAAGGATGGAGAAAAGCTTTTTACAAAGGCCTGCAGTGACAGGATGAGGGGCAATGGGTTCACGTTTCAGAAAAGCAGACTTAGATTGGATGTTAGGAACAAGTTCTTTAATATGAGGGTGGTGTATCTCTTGATCTGCTGGCCACAGAACTAACCAAGAAGTTGGTGCCAAGTGCTAGTGATGCACAGACCAGTATGCATGGGAGTAGAAATAACAGGAAACTTCTGTTCCATTGACAAGAAAAATAACTAAACATCCAGACATCTGTGCACTTCAATTTGAAACTGAAAATCTATAGCTCTAATATTATTTGAAATCACTTCTTTGTACAGGTCTAGTCCTAACTAAATGAGTACTCTGTTTCACTATTTGCAACCTCTTTTTAACGTAACCTCTTTAAATTCAGAAGTTTGTACTAAAGAGATGACCTTTTACCTTCTGTGCTTTGATGGGGCCAGCCCGAGGCTGTTTCTGTCTTTGCTCTTTCGGTTCTGGTAGCTTGTCAGTGGACTTCTCAGAAAGTACAGGGCCAACTTCATTGTCACTGCCACTAGATGCTGGGGCTCCAAACTGAATGGTTTCTATACCAAGATCGACTCCACCTTCTTGCCCAGGCTTTGTCCCCTAGTTAAAAAGTAAACATTTAATGCATTAAAAAAAATGTCTAGATCAGTGAAGTGACACTGGTTCAGAGCATAGAATACATTCAGCTGAAAACCGCTAAAAGGGTACATTTACCTTCTGCTAGCAAAAACATTATTTGCAGGAGTAAACCACCTATGAATGTTCACTTCCTCTTTCCAAGTTCCTACTGTTTACACAAGTTTAAAAGTAAGCAGAAAAAAAAGACCAGTGAAGAAATACATAAACAAGATCAAGATGATGAACTGGCAGAGAAGGAGATGGCTAAGTGCAATATTAAAATGTCCAGATTCAAGTTCACAAGATTCCCATGGAAGTTCAGTTCAAAAGGAGTATTAAGAAATTAAAAAAAGATTTTCAAATCTCCTAATGAAGCCAAAATGTTCTTCTAAGAGATATGTCATGTTCTTACATTTTAAAACAAAGTAAAGACCAATAAAAGGCAAGGAAACAAAATCACAGGACTTAAACCATAAACTATAGGGTTACGCAAACTCCATGGGGCAAAGAGCTAGAAAGCATCTACTGCTTTCTATGTCTCTAAGAGGGGATATTTAGTTCTTTGGAGACATGATGCTTCTGCCTACATTACTGAACTCTACTCCCATGTGTCATCAGGCAAACTAGGCAATGTTTTTACTTTAGACTACACTGCACAACAGTAATCAGTGTGCCAGTCAACAGCTGAGTTTTTATGAAGAGAGTAGTTTTTCCATGCTCCAATCATAAAAGCAATAGTCTGTATTTTGTGAGGCTGTACTATCTCCTGACTTCAGAGAATTCTAGATACACTAAATTTAAAGTGTGTGCAAGCCTGACTAAATGAATAATCTCTATTTGATCCCAACGAGATATAATTTGGATAGGCTTCACATACAGCTATTCTTCTTCCCTTTGTTCTTACCTCTGGAGATGTAGCTGCACCAAACGATGTCAAAGGCTTGTTCCAAGCACTGACTGAAGGTGGCTGAGGTGGGCTAATGGGTCCCACTAACAATTCAGACAAAAAGAGAGTTTTAAAAACCCTGCAATGTTACTAAATATATTCAACTAAAATTACTGATTGACTGATAATCTAGTATTAAATAAGCTTTGGTTAGAAACTGTTAACTTGTTCAGGAGTCAATGTGCTCCCTACTTAGCTGGAGCAATCCTATTTAGAAGCAGATTTCTGAAAGCAGTGACACCTGCTCACTCATAGTGAATGAAGAACGTTAGCATAGACCATTCGGCAATACTACACTGCAAAAATCTCTTTGCAGAGGTATTCACAGGTTACAACATGCACTTGGGAATGCTGTCCTGTATTACCTGTGCTACATACATTTGCAGGCACCAATTTAACATCAACAGTGAGCTGATAATCAGCATTCTCTAACTACAACACTCGTCCCCAAACCCAAATCCAAAAGACACCACTTACATTTTTTGGAGATGTCATTTAGAACTGCTGTAGGAGGCACCTTGTTTTCCCATAATTCAGCTCCTAGCCCATTGTTAGCCTGGGTGTTCTGCAGAATTTTGCCTGATGCTGTGTATTCTGTACTGGCTGTCCCTCCTGCTGCCTGGTTTGGTGGCTGAGCAGCAGTCTGTGGCTGGCCTGGAGCCTGTGTTGGACCTGGAGGCTGTACCTGAGCTTGAGCCTGAGTTTGTGCCTGCTGTGCAGCTGCAGCTGCTGCCTGTTGCTGCTGCTTCTTGGCAAATCTGGGTGGAAGCTTGGAATTCTGACCTCGGCCTTTTTCACTTGATCCCTTCTTGGTCCAAACCTGTAAGCAGAAGCCGATTTTACTCTTACAGATGATAATCTGTGTGGACAACCAACTGTACATTGTATAGCAGTAAAATGCAAATAGATTAAGCCTACCTAAAGTAATTCTATTTTTCAAAGGTATTTAACTACAGGAGCAATGACTTCTCATCCATTTTCCTACTTGTATCAAATGAAATACAAACAATAGTATAAATCTTTATCCCAGTATGAAAAAGGATTTGGTATGAAAAATGGTTTGGTTTGCCAGTTCCACCTGTCTGACAGCGTCCAATCAAAAAGTATGGAATCCTAAGGTGACCAAGTAAAAAACAATTTTTATTATTAATACAACTACCTAGTTGTATTTATAAGGTGAAAATATAGCTTTTTTTTTGGAAAAAAATATTCTGCACACTTCACAGCACTCCCAGTAATGCAAGGAACTCTTTCCCACTATAAATGCTGGCCTTGTACCTGCACTGTTTGTTCCTCCTTCTTTCTGCGCTCTTCATCTTGCAAGCGTTTTTGTTGCTTCTTAGACACCACTTCTGTGAAACCATCATCATTCAAGTTAGATTGGGAGTCTTCAAGTACTGTCACTTCAGGGTGATCATCAATGATCACAACACCTATAGAAAAAGGAAAGGTATAGATGCTGCTGTTTTAACATCTTCAGATGCAGCACGTCAAGTCAAATCTGATTCAGTTTCCCCACAGACACAAACTGTGGCCCCAATTAAAGGTAAGCTTCTGCTTACCAATTGTTTGGCTGTTGAGTTTGAACACAAGGAGTTAAAATATTTAAGAACTGAAAAATTGGAGGTTCCTGTACTGAAATATCCAGGAAGAACTAAAACATCATAATGAATAATTAACAGCCTTCCTGAATATCAGCTGTAAGCTTATCAGTAATATGCCTTCATTTATGAAGGTTAATATTAGACCATGGTGGAAAATGGTCTGAATGACTCAAGATTAGGTGAACAAAAGTGTTCTTATCCAAATATAAAACCACAGTGAGATTTGCCACCTTTTAGAGACACAGACATTGCTAATTAGAAATGACAAAGGTAGCAATAGTCAAGTACACAATTATTTTGGTGTTTTTTTTTTAAAAAATCACCTTTCCTTTTTGGTAAGCTTTCAAACATCTAATTCTACATGCAGGAAAGCTAGCAGGATTAAAAATTCAGTGTATTAGCAATACGTACTTGCATAATTATTGAGATCAAATTGAGATAAGGCATCCACTTTTTCCTTGGGCTTCTTTGGACCAGTCTTAGGTTCTTCTCTCTTTTTGCCACTTGCATCCTTGGTGGTCTTTTGTCCTGTGACAGTAACAGCACCATCCTCCTGATGTAAAGAGGTGCCATTGGTGGGGTCAACACCAGGGACAGCTGCTGTCTGCTCTTCAAATGGCCTGTTTTAAAAGAGAGTGCAACAGAGAGCCATGATGATGACCAGAAGACCTAAGTATCTCTCCTATGAAGAGAGACTGAGAGCCCTGGGGCTCTTTAGTCTGGAGAAGACTGAGAGGATGTCTTATATCTATAAATATCTGAGGGGTGGGTGTCAAGTGGATGGGGCCAATCTCTTTTTTGTAAAACAGTAATAAGACAGAGAACAATGGATACAAACTTGAACATTGTCATGGAGGGACTGTAGGCCCGAAAAATAGGCTTATTTCTATTCCTCACTTTGCTTTTGCCTTGCCTGGACATGTTCGCCTACCCCAGACAGAGGCAAACACTTTAAAGGCACATAAGGGGGACAATAGGCTTGGCGCCACTATGTCTGGGCTGCTCAGGGCCCACGTGGTAAACACGCTGTATAAGCCCAGGCGCTTAGCGAGTGGCTCACTCATGCTCTTCCCATATTTGGGGGTACCGGACTTGTGGACCTTTCCAAATTTGGTATGTCCTTGCCTGCTGCCAGAAGCCTGTTGGACAGTATGGTGGCCAACAAACCCATCAATCTCGACACATATCTTATAAATGGGGCAATCTAGGTAAACAAGAGGCCTTTTGCCACCCTCTCCATTCTCCTCCCGTCTGACTTCTGCCTGAGGCCATTGCCTTTGTCCCACGACAACCTGCACCGATCCAGCGGATGATCCAACGCGGCGTTCCCGGCAGCCCGTCGCCTTAACCTGCTGCTTCAGCCTGATCCTGCTCGTTGGACCTTTCAGACAACGTGCCCCAGACTCGAATTGAACTATTAGCTCCACGGAAATCAACTCCGTGGATTTCATCATACATATATTTGGGGACCACAGATACTAAGACTTCCGACTAGTGAGTACTCAAACTCTCTCAATTCTAGTTGTAAAGGAACTTTATTAACTCTACTAGCGGCACTTTGTGCCACAAGAATCTCTGATTGGAGCTTTTCTAAAACCTATACCAAATTGTTTAATTCAACTGTAAATACACATTCTGTAGAGTGATTTTACTAACAGAGTACAAAGGAGTTGTGTGGGTTGATTGTATGTAAGTTTGGGGGAAAATCTTTTGTATATATTAATAAATTATTTAATAACATTCAAATCGGCCTCAGATTTCCCCAAATCCAAATTCAAACCCCTCGACAACAAACACAGAAGGTTTCACCTCAACGTGAGGAGAAACTTCTTTACAGTGAGGGTGACAGATCACTAGAACAGGCTGTCCAGAGAGGCTGTGGAGTCTCTTTCTCTGAAGACCTTCAAAACCTGCCTGGATGCATTCCTGTATGGACTACTCTAGGTGATGCTGCTTTCCCTGAGGGTGTTGGACTTGATCCCTGGAGGTCCCTTCCAACCTCTAACACTCTGTGATTCTGTGATAAGCACAAGAATCCTACAACATAGGGGTAGGCACTCAGTGACTAAGTCCTGCCTCCCACTCAGACTACTATACATTTTGGCTACAGAAGAGCAGGCAAATAGTAACATCACATAATTACAAGTTCCAGTTTCAGCACATAGAGAAAAGTTACAGCTTAATGCAAGCATTTCTCAACTTCGTCACTTCTTAGGTGCTTCTTCCAAGAATATAAGAAGCCAAATGCAATGTGGCGATCTACGTATTGAACTGCAAGTCTGCTCACCTGAAGATTTCGACTTGCATCTAGCTGTTGAGAAATACGTCTCAACTCTGAGAAACAGCACTACTTGTTTTTAAATCAGGCTTTTTTTAACACTCTGCATTCATACAAGAATACTCTTCTCTTACTTCCATGTTCCAAGCCTGTATATAACCAGGAAAAAAAGGAATGCGCACAGCCATAGGTGCATGTGTTGTTCTAATAGGTATTAAAAATCTAAAGTAACTACTAATGATTTTGAACCAGGAGAAGACAACACAAGACCAACAGAAGCTGGTACTCACCCTCTTTTTCCACTTCTAGGTGGAGGCCCACTCCGCCTTTCACTCCTAGGCCCTGAGAAGTTCCTCCCTGGTTTAGCTGGCCCATTGTTGCCACGTCGGTTTTGACGGTCTATTCCAGGCCGCTGACTAGAAAAACTTCTCTTGGCTATTTCCCTTTTTGGAACTCCAGTGTTTTCTCCTGCCTTTGCAACCACCTGCGCTGCTGCATCTGCTGTTTTCTTCTCATCTCTTTCCCGCCTCTCATTGAAGTCACTGCTCTCTGAGGCTGTTTCCCACTCTTCATTCGCCTGATCTGAAGAGTTTTGGTTGGACAAGTCCGGGGTCTTACTTCCTGACACATCCAGTGCAGCGTTGGAGGGCTCATTAACTGCATTATTAACTGTGACACTTGTTGATGAACTGGTGACCATCTCATTTATCTTTGACGCAGCCTCTCTCTCTTTTAGGCGCCTGAAGCGTGGTGGCTTATCTTGCCTTGGAGGTCGAGCAGGCCTTTGTCTTCGTGGCCTCTCTCTATTTGGATCAAACTTTCTCTCAAATTTTGGAGGTCTTTTATCAACTGGTACAGGACCATAATGCTCATTTCTTCTTGGAGGCTCCCCATCTTCTGGTTTAATGATCTCTGTCTGCCTAGGGTTCCACTGATTGTCTCTGTAGGCCGGTCTCCTTATTGTAGATGGACGTGGAGGACGCCCACCAGGATCTCTGCCACCACGTCTATACATTCCCCCTCTGCCTCGTCTAGAAGGCTCCCCTTTAGGAAGAAATCCTGGTTTGGGTTTGTTTTCATCATCTCTTATATATGCTTTTTCTAGGGTTCTGTTGTCTACTCTGATGCTGTTTTCAGGTTTGAATGACAGGGGCTTTTGAGGCTTCTTGCCATCAGCTCTCTCTTCTCTTTTTGGGTGCTTGCCTTTGATTAGACTGTCTTTATCAGAAAGCAGCGTGTCGCTTGCACTTTCGTGAACTTCGCTGTCAGAATCTGTCTCTGAACCATGCTGTCGCCGCCGTTTCGGAATTACTTCAAAGTCCGAACTCTCACTACGAGTTTCACTCTCTTCTCTTTGCCTAACAGGCCCTGAAGGCACGTGGTCTGATCTAGGCTTAGGATCCCTGTAGTGCGGGTACTCTCTGTTGTGGCCTCTACTACCTCGACCACGTCCTCCGTAAGAACCCCTGTAGCTACGACCTCTAGAATAATACTCCCCACGACCTCTGCCTCTATAGCCCTGATCTGGGAACCAGTCTCTATCTCTAGCCTCTTTCCAGTATGTCCTAGGTGGCAAGCCAGGCTCTCTTTTTACTGGTCTGGTTTCTAAGCGTGGTTTCTCTACAACCTCCTTGCTAACTGCCTTCTCAGTCTGCTTTTCTTCCTTCACTACAGTGACTGGCTGCTGAACGTGAGGCTGCTGCTGTGCTGCCGGTTGAGCAGGTGGCTGCTGCACTGCAGGAGGAAGCTGTGGAGTAGTGGGCTGGGCAGCTGGTAGCGGCTGCTGGACTGGAGGTGTGGGTGGCTGAACTGGAGCTTTAGCTGCAGTCTCACTTTGACTGCTCTCCTGGCTTGCTGGTGTTGGAGCAGCATCCTGGGTTATTTTCTTAGCCTGAGGAACACTGTTGGAGGTGGATGTTTCTGGCTCAGTGTGAGGCAAGGGCACTTGAGGTGCTTCCTTTTTGTCAGTTTTTTCAGACTTGCTAGCTTTTTCACCAGCTGTCTTTTCTCCCTCTTTCTCCTTCCTCTGCTCACGTTCTTCTCTCTGTTCACGCTCTTCTTTCATATCTCTAAGCACCGGTTTTTTAATAGGACCTGATCTTCTTACGGGTCTATCACTGCCTTCGTCTCTCCTGCCATATCCTGGCCTAGGACCCCATCTTGTTTCAGACTTGGGTTTGAAAGTTTTTTCAGGTTTTGGTCCTTCTGATGTCCGATTACTGATCAAAATTTCTTTTTTGGGCTTAATCTCAAGTCTCTCAATTGTCTCCTTTGACTCAACAGGTCTGGTATTTAATTTAGAGATATTTGTGGCTGTCTCATTCCTCTGGTCTTCTGATTTTAGAGAATGACTTGAACCATGGGAAATGCTTCTTTTTAGTGAAGAGTGACTTTCCCCAACAGGGACCAATTCCTCTGGGGAGCTACGTGTAACTTTCTCATTTGCTCCTTCAAAATTAACTGCTGTGTTAGCTGTGTCAGTTTGGAGAGACTGTGCATCTTCCAAAGGCCTGCTTGTGAACTTTTGCACCTCCACCTCTGCCGATTCTCTGAAAAAGTCTGTCTTTGAATGAGAGTCCAACTGGTTATGTTCTACAGGATAGGCAGTGGCAGGGACAGCAACTCGTTCTTGCTCCAAGTGTGCCTCAGACCTAAGCACCCAGCAAACAAGAACATTAAGGGGTGTGTGTGGTAAATTTTATTCACAAGTAGTTATTTAAACAATTTTCTGCTTCTATGAAGGACTGATGTTATATCAAGGAAATAAGAGGTATTAATTTTCATAGTGGCTGCCAGTTGGAGAGGTCAATTTTATTCTATCCAGATTAAGAGTTGAGTGTCAAACGTACAACTAGCTTGAGGATTCTGTTATTAACTATACATGCAATTTTAAATGGAGCCTCCAAGCTGGCAGACTACTATCACAAATATTACCCAGAACACAGCACAGCAAAAAGAATTTTGGGGTACTTTTTAGACACAGAGGAAGTGTTCCTGACCATTCATCATACAGCTAAGGTCAAAAGTGACTGTTCTGCCTTTTTTTTGTACTTAATGCGTCACTTTTGAAACCAGTATGTGAAGTTCTCTGATATGGGAAAGCAGACAGAATAGGACAACACCAACTGGAAATTCAAATATTATGGCAATTACCACTCATGAGATTAGGTTAAGGATTCTTAGCCAAGGGATAAACTGTCTTTCTACACTGCACTACAGAGCAGACATCTGCTGTTTTACACTATGGCACCAGATACATCCCCAACCACAACTCCTTTGTGATAGCAGCAATAACCTGGTCAGTTTAAACCTTGGTTTGCAATGTAAGTTACACAGACAAGCACCTAAGTAAGATGTGGCTCAGGAAGTGTCATGCAGGAGTATGCAACCTTACCTCAAATTGTCAGGGTCTTCTAACACCTTGGGAGGAGAACTAGACTGCTGAGGTTCTGCATGGGGGTAGGGGTCTGACCCCCACATCATGCGAGGCTCTGACAGAGGAACAGGATGCTCTCTTGCTGAGCGAGCCATATGTTCAAATGAATCTGAACTTGTTGCTGATCCCTCTATCTGATCTCTTCTCATCAGTGGTTTGGGAGGCATAATTCCTGTGACACATTTATGTTCAATGATTGAAACCAGTTTAACATTAGCAAAGAATCTTGCCTCAAGACAAAACATATCAGGAGATAATAACACTTCTCTCTCGCCTCCAATTTCCTTTCCTCTGTACTTTCCAATGTTGACACTAAACCTCTGTAGTCACTGCCAGTAGACTTCAGAATGACTAAATCACATTCACCACTAGCACCTTATGCATGAACAAAACGAAAAGCCGTCTGCTTCCACTACAACAGGATACACCAGGTCTGTACACTCACAAACTTGTGCATGAGGTTTCTGCTGTAAGTTCTGAATGGCAAAAGATGAAGGTACACATGGAGGGGGCGTTCGTGGTCTGTTAAGGACTCTGGGTCTTTTTTGTTGGTAACATTTTAAAGGAATTCTACAGTTTCCAGTGTTTTTTTTTCCTTACTCTGCCATTTCCTCTGTTCATTCCTTGCAATCATTCAGAATATCTATTCCCTTTCTCATTAGCTGGGTAAGCATCTTTGTTACACTACACGCCACACTTGTATTATTTATGCACAACAGCTTTCCCAATAGCAAGTCAGATGGCCATTCCACAAATTAAAAAGGACTTTTTTAGTAGCAGAAATCTGAAGCCACCAATTCAGTAAGACTCCAGAGGTGCTAACAGACAAAGTACAAATAACAAATTCTCATGTCTTCTAATGAGCATTGTAGTATCGAGATCTAATGTATAATGAAGCACATATGGTAAATATGCTACTTTTCTCAGTCCAGGCTCACGACAGCTTTAATACCCGTAAAAAAGCAAGGCTTTTGCTGGCTTTCTAAGTACATCCTTAACTGTCACTAACACACCTGTGATAAAGAAAGATGTGATTAAAGATTAACTTTGACACAACTATCAGTTTTGTAGTATTACTAAAATGCATTTGGTCTGAAACAATGTACTTTTCTTTTTAAAAACCTCAGCTGTTTGCTGTTACCTCACACAGTGTATTTAGGAAATGGCTTCTATTTCAGCATCGAGAAAGTTCAGTAGCCCAAAAAACGCTGCCAGATTTTACCTGGATGAATAGGAGGCATATCCATTGCAGGTCTTCCGGACATCATTCGTGGGTCCATGTAAGACTGCATCATAAGCCACCGTGGGTCGAAGCCCATTGAAGCTAGATGCTGAGGATGTGGTTGCATGGGCTGGTAAAGGGGCCTGTGCTGGGGAGGTGGGACAGGGCCACTAGAAGGCTGGGAGGGAGCAGACTGTGGAAGGACACCTTGCTGTTGTTGCTGCCATTGCTGCTGTTTCATTTGCTCCTGCATAACAGACATGAGTCTTTGTTAAGAAGATGACTTGAGCAGAACTCAAATAATCTTTGCAGGCAAGTACATTTATCTCCAGGACATCAAGTACTTGGAAAGTTAATTGCAAATGTCCATCAGGATCAGTAAGGAGAAAGTGAGAAAACCAGACTGGACAATTTAGGATAGCTAGTAGGTGTTCAGCTGAGATACAGAACAACACATACTTCATGCATGTTATTCATGCTAAGCGCTCTTCAGACTATACGATTCAAGCCCAAATTACATTTGTGTCACAATTTTTTCTTTAAGGAAAAGCTGCAGAGACAATGGTCATTAGACCCCAGGTTCTGCAGGCAACCACAGGGCAATGCTCTACTTCCAGCAAAACTGGGCAATTTTAAAAGCTTCTCTTGCCTTCTGGTCACTGTTACAGACTCAGTAAGTGATACAAGCATTTCATGCAGAGTCATTCTTTCTAATACCATAGATGCTATAGAAGCTGGAAACAAACAGTTTAGGCTTTTTGAAACTCCTACAGCCACATTCTTATTCAGAACATGGCAGAAGACATCAGTCTTTTAATGAGCTTCCTTACTTTAATGAACTGGTCCGTTACCTGCTGCCTCTGAAATCTTGGTGGTAACGATTTCTGGAACTGCTTAGAATAGCCTGAAGAAACAGCAGGACGAGGCTGAGCTCCTGAATCTGGCTCACTCTCGTGAGTCACCTGTGCAATTTCTTTCTCATTCCGACCACTATCTTGTCGGATAAAAACTGCTTGATCTTCTGAAAAAAGAAAACCAACCATCAATAAAACCAATCCACACAAGGTAAAAAAGAGTGAATCTTAAAAAACTACAGTAATTTCACCAGAATGCCAGATAAAGAACATTTTGAGTTTAGAGAAGGCAGTCTTTTGTTTTAGAGTAATCTTAGGTTTGAAAACCAGTAAGGCAAAACACCTTAATAACAACCCCTCAAAACAGAATGACTGTTGTTAATACATGTCCCCATGTCCCCTTTAAACTCAAATACACTGGGTAATCAACTACTGGCATTTTAGGTTGTAACTACTACATGATTTAAGGGCTTTATCAATGCTACCATATTACATTTGAGACAACTTTTTTTTTATTAAATGAGGTTTGGTTTTACAGTCACTTATCCATTTAAAGGATAACACAACCTTATTAAGCATAGTCTAACAGTGCCACAGTCCTCTTGTGGCATTTGACTTCTTGTTACAAAAAAATGTGCTAACTTTATTTATGCGTTCTTTGTGTCTGAGAGAACAGAATAGCTGAAATAACTTACACTGCTTTTTAGCAACGTGAGTTCCTGACTCTCTGTTAGCAAGAAAAGAAAGACTGCCTTTCTGTATTCTTCAAAATCCAGGCTCAATCACAGAGCTCAATTTTCCTTTTAACCTTTTGATGGATTGGGCAAACAGGTCTAGCTGAAAGGACAGCTCACAGCTGCAATGTGTCAGGAAAATAAATGGTCCAGATGCTCTGGGTTAGACTCCAAGAGGACAAACACACTATGTGGCTCAGCTTTAAGACAGACAACTGTGACTTGCTTGTAAGCATACCTTTTTCCTCCTTGTTATTCCTGGTTTCATTTTCTTGTTTTTCTATTACAGATGTTGCCACAGGTTCTACAGGCTCAGGAACGTCCTGTGCTGGTTTCTCCAGTTCTTTCTCATTTTCCTTCTCTTCTTTTTCCATCTCCTTTTCTTTCTCTTGCTCCTTTTCTTGCTCTTTTGCCTTCTCCAGATTTTCTTTTTCTTCTTTTTCCTTTTCTTTCTCTCTTTCCCTCTCTTTTTCCTTTTCCTTCTCCCTCTCTTTTTCTCTTTCTCGCTCTCTCTCCCGTTCCCTCTCCTTCTCCCTCTCTCTTTCTCTTTCCCTTTCTCTCTCCCGCTCCCTTTCCCTCTCCCTCTCTTTCAGAGGGTCTTCCCGAGAGGGTTTTGTCACACAGCCAAATTTCTCATTTAATCGTTTCAGCTTTTCAGCACAAGCTGCTTTTCGTTGTTCTTCCATTCTTCTCTCTTCCTCTTCTCGACGCTTACGGGCACGCTCAACCGCAGCAGATATCTCCGATTGCTGCCTTCTCCTCTGTTTCCAAATTTCATCTTCATCTGGTACTGGTTTAGGGGGAAAGGGTCCCTGCCTTCCAGGTCCTATCTGACGATCAGGGGGAGGAGGGTGCTGCAGTAATAAAAAAGTCAAGTTGAATAGCCAGCTGAAATATCACATTTTAAGTATTTATCCACACACATATTTGCATGGCATCTTTAAAAAGCAGTATCTCAAAGAAAAAGGAAGTCCCCACCTTCCTGATCCAGCTCAAGACTCATGTAACCTGACCTCAGAAAGGAAAGGTAAAGATTTAGCTTGGCTCGTGTCACTCCTCCTCCCCATCACCAAAACAAATGACAGCAAAAATGACAAATAACTTCTAAATTTGGTTACAGGCTGCTCTAAATCACATAGACTCACGGCAGATCTCAGATAAGTGTCCCAAGGAGCCAAAGAAATTCAAGGTAGCTCAGGATACCAGAGCTTTTAACCAGGCCTGTTGAAAACTGGGAAGAAGCTGCTACATACATACTTCATCTCCTGGCCTGCCTCAGCAGTCAGCCCTCCAGCACTGTTACCATGCCACTGTCCTCTCTAGTTCCCAGATGAGGCTAAATAACTGAAAGCTCTTCAGGTTCTCATGCATTTCACGTGCCACTTAGAAGATGGGCTCACTTTACACAATTAGCAGCACAATTGCGTTGGGGTCCCATTCTTACTGGCCCCACACACCATGATCACTTTCCTTGTTAAAGAAAAGGCTTATTATGCTCCTTTTACTTTTATTTTTAGCTTAATTCCTTCCACCACAGCATTAAAGAATTTAACTCAATGAAATGAGCACAATCCCCATCTTCCTTACCGGTGGTAGAATAGATTTTGGATGAAGAGCAGGACCGCCTCTTTCATGTATAGAAGGCTGTGGTGGACCCCGTTCCTATTGGATCAAACACAGGGCCAGGGTTAAACAAGCTTGTAACAGTCAGATTTTAGTTTTACTGTTTCATACTGCATTAAGATACTAGCTATAGTGAACTGTCTGCATACAACACAAATATGCCTGCAAAACAAGGGCAAGAAGATTTTAATTTTATATACTGAGAGCTAAACAATTGCTTTAAGATTTCATGCATCCAAATTTCAGAGTTTATGTTACTGCACCGCTTCTCCTCAAAGTGGTAGTAAACCCTTAAAGATGTGGTCTTTTATCAAATAGTGTTGCAAGTAAAACCAATTCTAGATCCCCTATCTTCACTACTACTGGTGTCAAAGAGAAAATATTTCTGGGCAGTTTTCAGCCAAAGCCAAAAGCATTTTTTCTGGGAAAATAAATATAGGGCAGACATAAGCTGAGGTGCTTGCCTATTCTCATCTTACTGGTGCATAAACCAAAACCCCAAGTGGTTGTGCTAACAAATTCTATATGGTCTGTTTAAAATCTGTCTGCTCAAGATGCCAGAAGTGAGTTGACATTATGGCTAAATCACATTAAGAAAACAGGTCATGATACCAAAAAAACCCTATCCCCACATCCAGGAAAAATGTGTGGGTCAACTAGGTGCTAATTTACTCTATGTCACTGTAAAATATGATGGACACCAGAACAGCTTCATTCACTGTTATAGGAACGGACAGAAGAGTCTCAAGTTAAGCTTTGTCAGCTGAGTCACAGTAACTGTCACAGGAGTTCTCACCCCCTCCCAGCCGTGGGTTAGAACACACTAGATAAGGATAGGCTATTTTTATTTTGTGACCAGAAGGAGCTGAGTTGACTAAGCACCACCCGATCAGTTACCACAGCTCAGAAGAAGCTTTCAGTAGCTGATGTCTTCACTCGCATTCATAACCTTTACTGACCTGACAGTTTGGAAATATACCCGAGTCAGACCTCTCTTGACCAGGCTGTTGCTAGAAGAGCTGAAGAGAAGAACACACACAAACCTGATCAAGCTGAGAGCTTTTGCTGTAAGACCCTTTGGTTGTTGCTGTGGAAACTTGGGTGGCAGACTTTGCACTTGTCTGTTCTTCTGCTTCCTTCTGGCCATCAGCACTCTCAGCATCTTTTGATAGTGTTTGTTCATCACTACATGCAAAGAAATAAGAAAAATGGAAGGTGCATTCCACACAGGTTATTTGGTTATTTAACTTCAATCCTCAGTATTTCTCAGCAAGTGCAAAAGCTCCTCTCAATAAGGTAACTTCTACTGCACATTCAGGTGACTGGCAGGCAGTTGTGTGATTTAATGCAGTATTACTGGACTAAACGTTATTGGAATGAGTACTTGCACTCATCTCAATTAACATTCCCAAAAGCTAAACCAGTTAAGTGGCTTTAAGTGGCTATCACACCCAAATGACAACACCAACTCACCCACTTTCCTTCTCTTTTTGACTACTTCCTTGCTCATCGTCATCACTGAAGTTCAACTGCTCAGTGTAATCCACTTCACTCTGAGCACCTGATGCAGAAGCAAATATTCAATTAGTCTTTCAGAAAAGTTAAAACATAGAAATAAAAAAAAACCCATGAATTTGATCTTCTTACCTGCCCAGCCTTCATCAGCCTCAGCATCTAAATTATCAAATTTATCAAGTTCTTTAAGTTCACTAGCACTAAGAATGGACGGGCGCTCAATAGGTTCTGAACACCATGAAGGTGGTCCTCTTCCTCTTGGCCCTCTAAAAAAAAAAAAAAAAAAAGAAAAAAAAAAGAGAGAAACAAAGGCCACTGTCACTATTTATCCAGAAAAAATGTCTACATAAAAGGTCAACTTGTACAGTACACAGGCGTAGTTTCTCAAATATAAATGTATCACCCATGTGCAAGACCAGTGTAGTTTAAAATAATTACAGCTGCATCAACAGAAGGTTCTTTACAGAAGAGAAAGATTAGATGCTACAAGCCTTGCTTGGACACTTTAAACAAGCCAAACATCAGGTGACAGCAAAAAACTACATGCCCAGGGACTTTCAAACAACATGTGCCACACAGATCAAGCATCCGTTGCATGAGTTTGTTCATTTCAGGCATTTTTTGCTTTCCCACTGTCAAAGGTTCAGTACCTTCTCCCTAACCCTATACTTAAATTCTTCCAGTCATCCCTCTCAGCCTTTTCTTCTTCCTGATCCCAACCACCTATCACAATTTGTACCCTTCTGCCTACTGCATCACCTGTTTTCCACATGCACAGGGACATTCATCTTCAACTATGGAGAAATGCACAGAAAGGAGGAAAACTAATTTTTATAATACATTAGAGTTCTTTAATGGGAGTGCAGTAGAGCTGAAAACTGAGAAATATTTTTTATAGCAGTGGAAGAATCCCTTTACAAGCAAAACACTGGCTAAAGTTTCAGAAGCGTCTCCAAGTGACTCCTGATCTTTCCAGACAAAAATTCTGTAGCACACAGAATTTCCTCAAGTTTTGCAGTTGAGTTGTGAAACACAAATCACTCCATGGCACTGCTCCACACAAGCCACAGTCATGAGACTAACTAGTGGCAGGTTTTATGCAGTGCATAATAATGAAGATACTCAGTGCAAAGTGGTTGGGGTTTTGGTTTGGTTTTTTTTGTTCTTTTTTTTCAGTTGAGTCAAACAGCTTACACCCACTGAACACCAACATTTCTAAAGTTTCTTACCTGCTAGGCTCAGAATTGGGAAATCTTGTTGGCCCCTGAATGGAAGGAGGATATGCCATTCTAGGATACTGATTAAACATCTGAGAAAGGTTTAAGAATAGGAGCAATTTGTTAAAAAATATCGTTGCATTAAGCATACTGAGATCATCAACAGAATCACAATGGAAGTAAACCAAAACTCTTCATTCAACAAGTGTGTGGCATCAAGTCACCAAGATAGAGTGATTGTGTTAATCAGCTCCTGACAAGTTCAAACTCAGTGTAGCAGGAGCAGAAACAAGTAGCCACATCCTTTAAGGAGCTGGCTGCTATTCCACCCTTCTATCAGGACTGCTAAGTGTTCCACAGAGGGAGGAGAAAGGGGAGTAATGAAATTACATTAGCCAATAATCAATTCCTGCTGCTTAACAACTTTTCATGTAACCATCACTTACATAAGGTGGCATCATTGCTCTGTACTGAGAGGAGATAGGTGGTTGCTGCTGGCCATTCAGCTTGGGCTGAGGGATCTGTGGTAACCGCACATCCCTCTTCTCTGCTGCCTTCTGGCCATCGTTCTGTTCTGCTGGTGCAGCACTACCGTCTTCCTGTCCAAGAGCCTTAGCTTCTTGATCAGTTGGCGAACTGGTAGAGCTGCTCTTATTACCACCTTCTCTCCAATTAGTAGCATCTGCATGGACAGAATCAGTAGGAGAAAGAACAAGAACAGACTTTATATTACAGATCTACAGACCAAGCTTACAGTGACCTGTGCAGACACGCATTCAGATTCGGTACTGAAACAAACAACAGTCATTTGAGAAAACAGAGGCTGCTTTCTAACCCTCCTCAGCTCTATATCCATGGATGTTCCTGACCGGTGAGAGTTAAATTTATAGCCTGCTCTAGTTGTCCTACTCTACCTTCCAAAGCACAATGCAGTTTAGGAAGGGTACTGATAATAGCACAGAAGAGAAAACAGATTTAGATATGGTAAGTGGGCCACTGTTGACTCAGTGTGAAGATGCTGTCAAGGGGGAGATCAAGCAGTGAAGGCCTACCATGAAACTCTAGCAGCTCCAAATAACATATACCTCCACATCATCATTCTAAGTGAAGACAGGTATCCAGAATCTGGCTTGTATCTCTGTCTGACAAAGATGGAGTAAAATTGTTGAGGGTTTTATTTCTGGGTGTGAAAGTCTAAGCAAAGAGTCCAGAAGTGTACAGAATTTTAACTAGTACCACTAGTTAAACTAGTATCACTAGTGCCACTAGTATCACTAGTACCACTAGATAAACTAGTATCACTAGTGCCAAGCAGTCCAATGTTTTAGAGCAGTTTCTGCCTACACATCATGAGTTAATACAAAATACAAATAAAAAAAGAAAAACAAAAAAGAGAACTTAGTAACAGTGCACAAATCCAGGGGGACCAACAAAAATGCAGACACACACCGCTCGTTTAGTGGCACAAACTCTTTAAAGCAGTGTCAAACTAAGCTTTTAAGTATCCATTACAGTTCTTCCACTTATCTTTGCTGAGCAGCACAGCTGCTGGAAGGACAGTACCTCACAAATTTGCTAAGCTTGCTGCTGTCAGACCCGAAAAAAGGGCTTAATATAGCATGTACAGTGTTGGTCAAAATTCCAACTGTCTGCATGAGGCTGGAATAGACCTGCATAGCTGTTTTCCTAATTTAGTGTTGGACAACTCCCAACATTTCTTGACAACTTATTCTTTAAATCAAAATCAAGGAAAAATCTTAACAAGCACAGGGTCTCAGTCTGTAGGACCTGACAAATCAAGGAAAACAAAAAGGAGTAACACAGAAAGGAGTTAAGGATTCCCCAAGATCCCGAGCCCCTAAAAGTAGTGCACATCCTGCCTACTACCAGCACAGGACTGTGCCATCTACAGTGCAGAAAAGGATCTCTAGCCATCAAGTCTCACTGGCAACAAGCTTTTGAGAAAAAAAGGAATCCTGGTTTTCACAGGAAACAAGCACAGTCCAGACCATTAAAAGGATCTGGGGAAGCAGTACAAATTCCTTCACTGAGACATGTAAAAACAGCACTATTTTCACTAGATGTAAATCCCCCTGGCTGAAACGGATCCAACCAGTCAGAACATTTCAGCCATGAGCTAAAAATGCCAGTGCCTTCGAAATGATGGTTCACTCTTTTGGTATACCATAGGTTGGGATGAGTAAAGGAGTACTAGCCATTTGGGGACATTCTTCATGGTGATTTATATAATTAATGCTAGGGGAGTCCTTTAAGTACGTATTTTAGGTGTTGTGACATCTAGCAGCTGGAAAGTGAGGAAACGTCAGTATTGTGTGATTAAATATTCCTCAGAGAAAAGCTGTTTCTTCAGTATAAGAGTGCACTGATTAAAACAATCAATCAAGTTACCTTTTATGGGGCATCAGTAACCTTGTAATAGACAAATTCCACACAAATCCATGCAATCTCACAAAAATTTGTATTATATACTTACTTTGTGGTCTCAGGTTGGGTCCTGATCCATGGAGCTCTTCAGGGCTATCTTTGTCTTTTCCTGACTTTTCCTGATCCCCAGCTGCCGGCAGACTGGGAAACTCTTGCTGGAAATAACTATTAACTGGAATAGGTGGACCTACACAGTAAGATAATTCACAAAGTCACAACTTCCTGTAGTCAGAAAGTTCACAAAGTGGTAAAAGCTTGATCATCCTTAAAAAGTGAATATAATTCACATAAGTGAAGAGCAATCCTTTTAAAGCATTAACAGCTTCGGTAGCAAGTGTGAAACTTGCTAGGCCAACTATCATGTTTGTTGGGGCTGAGAAAAATCCAGAAGCACTAGAGGGCAATAAGGGAGAATGGAAAAACTTTATTTTTTGGCCTTCCCGAATGGACAACTAAATTACTGCAAAAGCCCTTAAAATTACTTGGCTGTTCTAACAATAATTACTCAGGACTTTAAAAGGTCACAGATTTTACATAATGAGAGAAGAATCAGAACTGTAGCATTCTTCATTTGCTAAAATCCTTGAAATCGTAACTCAGGATTGGAATTTAAAACTTCTGTTGCACATGGTAGGAAAGTTAAATAGCCTCTCACTTCAGAGTGTTTTGTTAGCATTTACTTTGAGTCCATTTCTCCCCTCCCACAAACATCTTAGTATCAAACCACTGATCATCTCACTGAGGGAAGGTTTCTATTGCAACAGTCTGAATAATACCCTGTGTTCCTATAACTATCTGCTAGCTACTGTAAGAGACATTGTATTAGGCTATGCAGACTACAGGACAAACTCATAGGAAAAAGATCTGAACACAGACTGTCCAGAATCCCCTAATCCACATGATTCACCTTTTTTTTTTCAGCTAACAGCTAGAAACACTTCTATTCACTCTGACCTGTGAGAGGAACCTCCGTAACAATAAGAAAAACAAATCAAGATCCCTGTGTTTTAAGATTCAAAGAAAAGCAGAGGATAAATGCCTTATTCTTCGTAAAGGCATGACAGCAAATACCACTATTTATCCCTCTATGCCTACAAACTGCCTTGAAATCTTTCAATCTTCCTTCAAATTCACGTACTACAGATCATGTTAACTTATTTTTTGTTAATGGACATTGAACTCATGATGTTCTCAAGCAGCTACCTCCAACGACTTGCATAACAGAACAGAAAACTTCAGTCACACTAACTAGACAGCCTGCCAAGCAAAGGAGCTTCTGCAGAGGTCCTGTGGCATGCAACATTCTTGAATCTCATGAATCTCAAGAAATGTTTTCTGCTACAGTCTATACAGTGACAGCAACGTCTTAATCACAACACAACAGCTTAAGCGCTATCAAGCTATCACTGAGAACGGTATCTACGTGAAATAGCAAACAGTTCAGAGTTAAAACACATGGTAGCCATTAACCACAACTTTTAGACAATGCATAAGTTGAAAAATACATACTGCCATTACATTTTATAAGTATTTCCTTTCTACGTGGCCACCAGCTTCGGAGAAGGATTTACTTTTGTCTTGCTCAGATAAAGCCTGAAAAGATGTGGTGCTTGGGGACATGGTTTAGTGGTGACCTAGCAATGCTGGATTAATGACTGGTCTTGATCTTAAAAGTCTCTTCCAATACAAGCAACTTTATGATTCTATTCCATGATTCTGAAAGTATGAGGCAGACAGCTGAATGACTGTTGGAACATGTACAAGGCATCTGGAAAAACTACAAGTTCAACCAGCCAACTGCAGATCAGCAAATCATGAGCACCAACAGGTGCATCCCAAGTTTCAAACAGGAGGAGAGCAAACAGCTGATGCCAATTTACATTTTGTGTTTTTCCTTGAAACAGCAGACCACTGCTGTATTAACTGAATGAAATCAGGGTGCCATCTGGGCTTGGCACACAGGCTGCGACAGTAACTACCAAATAAGTAGCTAAATGCATTTTGAAGACACTGAGCCAAATCACTATTTCCTGTGCCATAGAGATGATCTTATCGGGTTAGGTAGAAAGGCTGGTATGCAGATCATTTTGCACCAGTATTAACCCCTTTTTTTCATTCTACCAAACTCCTGAAAGAGATGAGAGTTCCTGCATTTGACAATGAAGGAAACACAGTAATATTAGAGGAGAGGAAGAAGTGAAGACTCTAGAACTGTCATTTCTAATACCTACTGCAAACCCCCAAATCATTAGATATGTGCTTAAACTCCAAATAATAGCTGAGAAGTTGCCTCCATGCAATTCAGATTTTGTTTCAAGATGTCTGTCCAGAAGAGAGCTCACTTTTTCAGCTTGAAATCCAGAACTATTTTATAGCCATGGAATGCTTGCAAGTGTTGAATTTAAGGAATAAAACATATGGTAAGTTATTTCTCATAAGGGAGACAGGAATTCTAAGTAATATCTTATTGAGGCAGTAAAAAAATATGTGCTGAAGATTTAGCTCTGATTTGTAATGAAACCACTTGACCTAAGATTGATGCTAGTGAAAACAGCTCTCCATTCCTACAAACAATGCTGAGAAGGCCCTAAACCACACCTTCAAAATGCTTCCCAGTAAAAAAAACAAACACAAACACTCATTCGGAGAAACAAAACAACCAAGGAATCTACAAAATAAAGGGAAAAGTATTGTTGTAGGAGACAATGAACTAGAAACAACACATTACGATCAGAACAATCACTCTTTATGGTACTTCTTCCTGAGCCAAAATGATATACATCTTAAGACTTTCTCTCCTCACCACAACCATGTTCAAGAACTTACGCTGTCACCACCACTTCCCTGTCAATCCAAAAGGCTGACTAAACCAGCCCTTTAAAAAGTAGTCAGACTTGCTGCCAAATCAGTCTGGAGCTCACCTGAGTGACAGACCAGCACCACCTTCCAGCCAAGAAAATTGCTTCCACAGCATTTGTAATCTCAGCTGGCTTGGTCAAGACTCAAAGAGCTGCAGAGTATTAGGGTCTCTCACAGCAGCACGCACAGCCTGCTAGGTCAGCCAAGAACCTCTCCATACTGAATACCACTTACCATCCTGTCCACTGGGTTTGGTGTTGGCCCACGATTTGACAACAGGAGCTGCTTCTGGAGGAGCAGGAACAGCAGGTTTTGGCTGCGTCTGTGGCACGTCTGGCTGTCTGGAATTAGAGGGAAAGCACTTGTGAATACAAGAGGATGAGCACAGAGTAAGATCATCAAGACTACTACTGCAAACAACTGAAGGAAATGAGTTAGCTATGCAGCAGAAGAATCAGTAACTACTTTTCCGCAGAAAAAGCATTTTCTTATGAGCTGTTAAGAGTAATAGTTAAAAACTGGTATAGAATTCTAACTTTTGAACTACTGTATCAATCAAAACACAATCAATCTATAGCCATGGAAGAGATTAATTTGGAGTAATGTTGTCTTGCCTATGAGTTGAGGCAAGCATGTAAAAACCAACATGAACTGAAAGGAAGATGACAAATCTGTATCTGAAATTACAAAGCAAAAGCAACTAATAGGGAAAGCTGGAGTCATAACGAAAAAACTAAACTAAAGCAAGCTGATATCAAGGTGTCACCTTTAACCACAAGACTTATGAGAATACCATAACACTTTAAAAGTAATCTGCAGCATTTTAAAGCATATTAAAATATCAGAGAAATACAGCAGTAGCTACAATACTGCTATGAAAGACTTGAGCAAATGCATCAATGTTTTGAATTCAGGAGAATTTATTTGTGGCCTGGGCCCTAGGACCAAGTCCCTTCAACCAGTTTTACTAGTATGTGATCTTTGAAGCTTTTATGTGAATATGTATGAAAATACAAAGACAAACACCTTCCAATTGCAGATAAGCGACAGCTATTACTGTAAATGCAGTCTCAACTGCTGGAATATACTATAGGAAGGCAGAGAGATGCAGACAAAGTGTTTTAGTCACACAAGCTCCTGGCTCAACAGAGAGTTAACTAGATGAAGTGTAAGTGACCTTGAAGTACAGGAAGATGTCAAAGTACCATATTCACTGGGCACAGAATGGTAAATCTGAAGTTTCCTAAGCTTAAAATATAATCTAAACACAATAGTATACTCCACAAGTATGACCTTTTCAGAGAGAGGTCAAAACTGGACATTTTAATGTAGATAAGGCAAGTTGAAGGCACAGCTAGGAGGGGAAGCACTTTTTTAAAAATCAACTTTTTCTTTCACAAGTGCTACCAACAGCCAATGTCCCTTATCTATGAGTGTTTTTCAGAACTATTAATGTCAAATAATAAACACCTAAAACCCAGTTACACTTTTCTAGTGAAAATAATAGCCTATTTTAAGCTTATGTGGCAACAAAAATTTGCTTTAAAGTAATTTTCAAAGTGTTGAAAAGACTCTATTGAGTCTCTATTTTCTCTAGCTGACTTGTACAAGTATGAAACAAACTGAACAGATGTATCAAGCATGGGAAATTATATACAGTACACAGCAGGGCTTCAACATCACCATCACTACTATTTTTTTTTAATCACATATTAGGGTAGTGTGAAACAAGAGTATACAGTTTAAGACAGAATCATTTTCTGAGTCTGTAGAATTTATCGTATCCTAAGGAATTAAAATACAAATATTAAGAACCATTAGGAAAATAAAAGCTTTTTAGGAAAATAAAAAGAACCATTAGGAAAATAAAAGTTCTCAGAAACTCGCAAATTATTATTTTGGAGCTGCTGCGTACCTAAGGGCTCCTGTAATCACTCTTAATGTGATTACACTGATCTTACAAAAATGTGCTAAAAATATTTCCTTTAGGCAGCCATCGGAGCTTACACAATGGTGGCCACACTGAGTAGCTAAAGAAAATACTCATCACTTCATTCGGAATTTATAAGCATCCTGCTTTGAAACTGAGGAGAGGCATTAGGTTTTATCTTTTGTTGTTACTATTCAGAGTTCTTTCGTTTGTTTTTGAACTATGCCATCCATAGCAAGATCTATCCTCACAAACATTAACAGCGGTGCTATTTCCTCTCTAGTAACTGTCTTGAGACCAGTTGTATCCAGCCAATTTCTTCTCCAGGGTCTATCCACTCCTACTTTTGGGAAGGCACAACAAAACGACTCTGATCTCACTGGCCACTTACTTTTCTTCTTCGTGCTGCTCTTGTTTTGAAGCCCATCCTGTGCCGTCTTTAGGTACAATGTTCACATTAGGGTCATTGCCTTTATTCTCTGCTTTGAGACTGGGAAGGTTAGCTGGGGGAGGCATCCTCCTTGAAATAGCAACTTTTCCAAGACTCTGTAATCCATGGCGCGCAGCAACTGTATGACAAAACAGAAAGAACCAGTTAATAATGCTGTTTAGTGGGCAGCATTCACGCAAAGCTGTGTAAATCAGTAAGAATATTTTCCAAGAAAAGCTCAGAAAATCTAAAAAGCATAAAAATCAGAAATTCATGATTCTTCATAGTTTAATTTTTAAATAATGGGAATTATAAATATTTCTTCTGGGAGAACTTAAGTACTTTTTGAACACTGAGTCACTGCTTAGCCTACTGCAGAGACTAAAAAGGCTCTGCATCCCCCACCTTAATACACTGTGCTCAGTGGCAGAAAGCTATAAGATCCCTTTAAAATATGGTGCCGACATCTTAATAGCCCTTTAACACCTTGTCAGGCATCATTCTGTTGCCCTTTTGGTCCAAGGATACCCACAAGGGTCCAGTCCATTTAATTTTTGCTTCTAGTTTCAGTTGGCAGATGCTGCTCTTGCAAAAACATTCCTACAAATTACATTTACTCCAGACCACAAGGATATAAAAAAGGCAACATGAAGCTAATGCACTATATGGGACATTCAAGCCACCAGCTAATGAATTCAAGTGAAAAAAATGCAAAGGCATGTTGTATCATTAAAAGCATCTCAGTTTCAGCCTTTAAAAACAATACTGTGACAAACTTCAATAAAGTTTGAACACATTTGTCCACTTTCACCCCTCAATTTAGCCAAGTATGTCAAATAAAATTCCGATACTTCAGAGTGTCATTCCCCCTTGGTTCTCAGTCCAATGAGTCCTGCAAGTCAGGCCCACAGTGTCCTTATTTGAAACTTCAGTGTAAGTTTCACTCAGTGTTTGCCTGCAAAACAGACAAAGCACTTGATCTGAAAGTTATCATTGCCTCTTTATTAATCAAACACCTCTAGTACCACAAACATTTTCTAAAATAACATAAAAGGCACAGCTGGGGAATGGCACCTCATATGCTGATAACAAAAGGTGACTGCAGCTATGAAAGTTTTTAGTTACCTACATTCTACTTCCTATTTGACTGCAGAGGCTGTGTCTCTGAACAGAGACAGCTAACCAGAAACTGTAATCAACATTGCTATCCACTTAACTGTTGTATCAAGCAGTTCAAACATCTTGGTGTGGTTAAGCCCTCATATAATTTGCACTCCTAATAAGTATTACAGCAGTGATAAAACAGAATGCAAAACTGAAGTTAGCTTACTCACCTGTGGTTTTCTGAGTTTCCAATGACTTTCCTTTGTAAGTATTAAACAGACTGAGTGTAGCATACTTTGTTTTCCCGTCCTTTGCTTTTGTACTCTGGCCTGACTTTTCCGACATTTCGATGGAAAATCATCGAGTCCGGTACCTTCTGCTCACCCTTCAAAATTTGCCTGAAAAGAAAATACCAAGAAAGTAAAGCAATTTGAATAAAAGCCAATACTTAAGACAGAGTTCATAGGACTAAAGCACAGAGCATATTTAATACCACGAGTGCTGTTTTATTTAAGCATACTGGAGATGCCATAGAATACATCAGCCCTCCAAACCTCATGTCTTATTTTAAGGTATCTCCATAATCTGAATGTCACAAAATCAGGAGAGTCAGCATTTAATTAATATCAAATCCTGTAGAAGTGGTGAATACTGTCCATAACCTTACTTAAAAAATCCCAAACACAAAAAAACCCTCCGTAAACTGTCCTCTCAAGCAAACAAAAACACCCACCAAACACACACACATGCAGAGTTTTCAACCCAGGCACTGATATACTCCTAACTGTGGTAGAGTATTTCTGGAATTTGGTGTTTTTCCAATTAAAACCATCATGAAGTCAGCAGTTAGAGAAATTAAGAAGTCAGAAGTTTTCTTAATGAAACACAGGGAACACAGTATGCTGAGACCGGCAGGATGAAGAATTTCTTAAACCTAGAATGATATCATTCTTCTTGCTGCAGTAAATTACAGAGGTGTTGTCAGTTGTCCCTCTCCTGCCTCTTTCCTCCAGAATGGCAGGTCTTGAGAAAAAGAACCCAGTAATTATCACCGGTATTTCACTAGAAGTTCTTAGAAGGAACTTGAGAGAGTTGCTGTTCATCGTCAGACAGGAACACAAGCAGGCTTCATTTAAACAGAGCTTTATGGTGTAGCTGGTTTCTCCTAACAACACCCAACCCCCTGCTACCCTCCTTACAATTTTTAATGTATTTCCATATGAATTCCAGAACAGTTATGTACATTTAAATACTTTTGCGTTCATTCCAAGAGCAGAGAGCACTAAGACACACACAGCTGTACATCCTGCTGAAACTCTCTGCTTATCAACAAATTTCCTGGTTAAACTCAGAACCTCCAAAGACATTCAAAAGGAACTCCACTTCAATGCGAAGTGGTCAGGCATTAAGAAAAGTCTGCAAGGGCAAGTAGCCCAAAGAATTAAAGCGCTTACTCCATCATGACAGACATTAACCAGCGTCGAAAGATCAGGGAAGTTTAATTTATATAGGAATGATAACACACCCATCCTCTGCCTTTTACCTCGATTTACAAGCCACGATTGACTAGACTAAAATCAGGACGGTAAATAATTTTGGGATGGTCCAGTTTCAGCAGGATTTGTGCCAGATGCTATTCTATTTCAGTCCATATGCACTGTTGCAAAGGGTTCAGTCTTCAGTTTCATACAGGGCTAAGAAATACATTCTCCTCTCTCCCAAAGATAAAACATCTCTCGGATTTTTTTGACATATTAGTCAGCATCTGGCTATTTCAACAGCATGTGAAACACCAACAATCATTCCGTCTGTCATCTAAAGGCACGAAATACAGGAGGGAAGGGCACTGAGCTAAGCTCTCTAAGCAGACCATGTACCGAAACACAGACTTCGGATATGGCTACTAAGCCATCCCTTATCTACCAAAAAAAACCAACCCATATTGAGGCTGCAAGGTTTCCCTGGAAGCCACAGCTCACTATTCAAGCGTCATTACAGGAACAGGGAAGAAAAAACACCCAGCCTAATACAGGAATTCAGACAAGCTTATCTTTGGAGCTATCAGTCAATCAGATTTCAAGCAACCATTCACTGTTCACAGCTGTCCCAATGCTTATTCACAATTCAACAATGTGTCAAGCTTTGCCCATTATTATTATTATTCATGGCCACGCAACTGCTTTCAGCTAGTCTGGAGATCTGAATCCAGGCAGACTAGTTTATCAAGCTGGAGTCTAAACCAGACATTAGGCACTGCACTAGCATCTTCTATGAGGAAACTAATTTTATGATAAAGTCTTCAGCATAGTGTCTGTGAAAGCTTAGCAGGTTCCTTCCCTTCAATTCTCCTATTCCTCTCTACTCTCAGACATATTTATGATGAATCCACCATTTCGTTCTGGAGCAAAAGGACAGGTTCTGGGCAGGTAATTACCAGGAGTGCATGGGTGGCAAAGGAACTTTCAAATGCACATATAACCGTATCAAGCAACACACTATAATTACTTGGCTCTGCTCGCGTGCGTTTTCAAGTGAAAACACATATAGTTTTAATTTTCAGCCCAACTCATCTCAGTCACAGGTTTTCTAAAGAAGAAGCTTCATAATACTGAATAATCTAGAAGCTAGGGAAAAAAAAAGAAAAAAGATTACTCAAGCAATTTATTTGCCCTCATCAGTCCAAGAAAGTAGTGAAGCTCCAACAGATGCAGGCAGTTTGAGGATGGTTTAAGGTGATGGTGAATTTTTGTCATACTTCCCAAAGCCTGTACCTCTGGTAAAGATCAAACACTGAAAGTCTTATTCATAGCTCTCTTCTTACAGAGTAAGGCAGAACTCATACTTGAGCATATCTTAATTATAGCAATTGTTATTTCCAGAACATTTGAGAGCTCAGAGAACAGGAGGCGGCGACCATGTTCTCCAATAATGCTTTTGATGTCAAATTTACAAAAATTGGTCTGTTCATTACAGCTGAGCTCTCTGCCTTTTAGAGTATTAAAATTCATACTGTTTGACAAGTTTTTCCAACATTACACTACAAAGAAAAAGAAACAGTATTTCAAATGGATTAAAATTGCACATGGCTCAGTAACCTGACAGCAGAAAATACATCAAACACTACAAACGGTGGCTCTTTTAAATTAGGCCAGTCAATACATTCATATTTAACTGTTTAGACTGGATACTGGTTGCCAAAGAAGACATTCTTGCAAAACTGGACTTTAGACCAGGTACTCAAGCCAGAGATCACGAATCCTCCGTTTGAAGAGCCCATTTGGCCCTCTACAAACATACCTGCCAGGTCACATATTTTAAACAAGCACCCATTGCCATTTAACAGTCAGAAAGAGGTAACCGCATGGTTTCAAGCCGTACAAAATGAAATAAATTTTGGAGTTGTATCCAGCTCCAAGACCTTTTTCTTTTCACTCAATTTTTAATTGTATATGGTACATTCCTATACAGCACTGGAATCTTTCCCCTGTAGCACCATGTTATCAGGTATTTTAACACAGCATAGGTTTCACTTGTGCATACAACAGACTAGGAAGTAATAGACTTACCAAGTGATCCGCAATTTACCCTTGTATTTATATTTGTTATTATCAGTAAGTTAACTGCTAGTCAGAACCCTACTAGTCAAATCCAAAGTGCTGTTACCTTCAATGCTAAGAATCATTGCTGCATGAACATGAGACAGCTGTACGCCTCTGAACAGCAGCCACATATAGAAGATATCAGAACTACTTGCCAGAATTAAGTAACTACTATGCTGGTGAACAAAAGGACAGGCAATGGCACAAGCATTAATAGTGCAATGAGCTCTGCCAGCTGCCATTAAGAAATTATAGCAAGCCAGCAGCTCATTTTGAATGACTACAGTTACTACTACGCAGAATTACCGAGGGCGCAATGCTCCCAAACCTTTCAGTCACTCTGTACTGCTATCAAATTAACTGACCTTCACTGTGCCCTTAAGATTCTGAGGTTAAAATTATTACTGTAATTTCTGCATCAGGCTGTCCTTCCAGACTAAAACTGGATGGCTTCATTAGATCCTTCAACGAACTCTGATGTATGTACACAGAAATTAGCACAGTAGCTGCCACAAATTCTAAATATCCTAGTCTCTGTTAAGGAACTTGTACCCTCTCTTTGATGGTTACAGCTGGTAGAGCAGAATGCAGTATATTCTGGATTGCAAGATCATCTTTTTTAAACAATAACCACCCCCCAGCAACTAAAACCCACATACATAGCACACAGACCTTTCCCACTAAGTTCCATCTCTGCCCACCATGTCACAATTCCAAGACAAGCTGTTTAGGCTGTCATGGCACTAGGTTGACAACTTGCAACTCTGCACATTAGGACCAACTGCAGACTAAAAAAGGCTTTACCTCCACTTTGGAAAAAAACTCTTTGGGGATTAAATAGGGAAGAAAATATTACATATTTTGAGGTTAGTTTTGAGGACTGGAGTAGTAAGAAATCTAAAATATCTAGCAACCTAACTTAGAAATTCTTGTCTGATTTCCTTCCTCCCCTCCTGCCACATCTGTATCAGTATTTTGTAGTTTTATTATGCATAAGAAAGAAAAAAAAAAGAGTTTCTGCACACATGCAAGAACAGAAAAGCATTCTGGGTAAGCTACAATAGTTTCTTTTCTCTGTGAATATATACAAACAGGCATGGAAAGGAGAAAAGAGTTGTATAAAGGTTTAGGCAGAAACCTAGCTGCTTTATCCAGTTTTTGGTGGGGACAGATCAACTCTTACTACTACCATGGGAAATAATTGTGTTACAGTCTTCCAATTAATGTTTCTGTGTGTTTGAGACACAGCACCCACTGTTCCTCACTATTAGGAAGATTATTCTTCCCTGTAGGTTCCAGACATCCCATCCAAGATGACGTAAGCACAAATGACTGCACAACAAACTCCTATCTGTATAAAGCAGTCTTTATTTTTGACATAAATGTTAGATGTCAAGAGACGTGTTCAGCAATATAACAGTTATTTTTAATGCAGTCCTATGTTCTAACATCGCACTCATGCCTACTTCACCTACAAGCACGCTGACAGTTAGGGTAGGTAAACCTGAACATTCACTTTGTAGGATTCTGAAGTCTTGAAAACATTAAGTAAATTCAACAGCAAGGGTATCTAGTCCTATCACCTCCACTCCAAGAACTGTATTTTGGATAAATTTGGAGAAGGAAGCTGTAATGACTTAAGGCAAAGCACACCATTCCAGACTGAAACCTGAAGATTTCCTATGACTTTCAACTCTTGGTGCCTCAAATGCCCATCTGTCAAGTGGGAAACATCGTAGAAGAACATGACGTGAAAGTTTATTCATAACTAGGATACATTACCACCTCTCTCAAAACAGAAAACAAGAAATATTCAGGAAGACTTTTCATACCCCATTTTAAGTACACTAAAGAAACTAATTAATTACTACGGAACTCTGGAATTTTGAATGAATATCGTGCAATTACTGACTATACAGTTTTGTGCATAGAAGGTTGGACACAAATAACAAATGGAATTACAACTAAACATGGCATGGTTATGCATATGCACAATGCACACTAACAATCTCTTACTGGTGACCTTGTATTTTCAACTTTCTAGTGTCTAAAGCATCATTCTGGGCCTGAGAGCTTCAGGTCCTATTTTTATTTAAAAAAAAACAAACATATTTTGTCCATTTATTTTCACCATTAAAAGATAGCTGGCTTAATATGACATGAAAACAAACTTCAAAAACCTCCAGTAATACCTAAAAAGCAAACAGATCTATCAAATTAAATAATCTAAAAAAGAAAAACAAAACCAACAACCTGTAAGGTCAGGATTTCCCCCCAGTCTGAAAACAATCTGCAGCAGTGTTCACTTCCAAGCAGGTCGTTGCTGAAAATTGAGGTAGGATTTTGGGGACTTTTGAGCTTCTCCTTCACATACCTCAAACATGGTTCTATGATCTACAAGAACAAAAACTCTCCAAATCTTCGAAGAGTTCTGGGTAGATCTCACTACGCCTCATTCTTGAGCAAGACCCATACTAAGTTTTATTTCCTTCAAAAGCCAGACTAATACACATTTCCACTTTCATTTTTCTCTCCTCATCTCTAGATTTTGGTCTTAAAAATTTTTTGCATCCTCTTCCAAGCTCTGCTAAAATTGCAATGTTTGTATAAATTCTGTGAAGGGGCGGAATGGGAAAAGAAAACAATTTTAATGACCTTTTCTTCTGCATCCTTCACCTCAGAGGAAATACTGTAGCACAAGCTGATCTCTGAGGCTCTATACAATCTATAAAGGAGTGCTGTTAATGGCCACCAAATGGAAAATTGAATGAGCTTTGTTCCTTACAACTAAAACGCCTTTTAAAAGCAGACTTTGCTAATTCTACCATTCTTCAGATTATTCACCTTTAAGGACTAAAAACGTCTTGCCAAAACACTACCAGAACTGCACATGTCAAGTGGAAAACAGATCATGATAGAAGAAAGACAGTTTAGGATGTTATCCCATAGATGTATCTTACAAAAAAAAAAAAAAAAAAAAAAAGGCAGTCTGTGGATGCCAGAGAAGAGCATCCACAAAGATATCTGCATCAGTTCTAAGAGACACCTAACAACAGTCTAAATAGAGTAGCTAAGCAATGAAAAATAACTAAAATTAACCACCCACAGAAAGTATACACAGAAGATAACTTTACAACAAAGCATGTTAATTTAAACTAGTGATCTACAGGGCAAGCAAATATTTTGTTGTCTTAGAAAGACTGCAAGAGTGTGTTGAACTGTCTTCTGAGAGAAATGCTGTTCACCTAGAATATGGCCCCCCAATAGGACAACCAGCAACAAACCATATCATCTCAGAGAATTTTTATTAGGAGTCTCCAAAGTATAACATGGCACTAGTTAAGAGTGAGTAGCGCTTTTAAGATAAACTTCTAAGACACATCCATGCAACAGAAAAAACATTACTGTGGACTAAAATAATCTGTCAGTTCTATTAATTCTTTTTTTCCCAGTGCACTCTTGAAAACAAAAGGAAAAATTATTTACAAGCAGCTGGATGGAATGGAAAAAAACACAAGATATAAGGACAGCAACTATGCAAACTTGTCTCTATCCACAGATCCAAATACCTATTTAACTGTATGTGCATGAGCATTTCATTTAACATGAACAGAAACCATATTCCTGTGGAACAGCTCTACCAAAATAAGCATGAATTATAAGATCAATCATGATCACATGTCTTTTCAAATAGCCCATATAACAAGGGATTAAAAAGCCACAGACAGAATAAGTACACTGGCAATAAAACCGTCAAAAAAACACTATATATTTTCACGGGTCACACAGTTTCTTTCTTTTAGCTAAGGACAATTTTTGGTGTCTGTACTGTTTATAAAAATCTGCTTCTGAAGTGATCTCCCCTCACAGGCAGAATGGTTCTAGTACAGCTAGTTAAGAACTGGGGAAAGAACTGAGTTTTCAATTCATTTAGTTTGAGCATAATACGTTTTTGCATGCTTATAATCAGAATATCAAATAAACCTATCCAGTGTTTTGACAAATACTACCTAAATTCATCTACTTCGGGTAGTAGCTGTGAACAGGAAAACATCATGTGTTAATCCACGTGGCAGTGATGACATGAGGGGCAGAGATAGGTTGATAGCTACAGAGGTGCCTGAGCATGGGATTTGACCCTAGGGTTGGAGTACAGACTGAGAAAACAGTTTCCAAAGATGAGGGCAAGGGAAAATCAGTAAGTTAGCTCCAATAAAGGCACAACTGAAATGCCTCTATGCGAACATGAGGAGAAACAAACAGGAAGAACTGCAAATATGTGCAAGTGTATGAGGTTAAGGCATCACTGAGACGTGGTGGGATGGATCTCACGACTGGAGCTTGGGGATTGATGGTTAGACTCTTCAGGAGGGACACGTAGGAGAAAAGGGGAGGGGGTGTTACCCTCTACATCAATGATAAACTAGAGTCCATGGAGCTCCACCTGGGGATGTGCAATGCAAAAACAGAGAGTTTATGGGTAAAGGTTAAAGGGAAGGCAGGGGAAGGTGACATCATAGGAGGAGTCTGCTACAGACCTCCTGATTAGGAAGGTGAAGCAGATGAGACCCTTTACAAACAAACAGGAGAAGCTTCACACTCACAAGCCTTGGTCCTCATGGGGACTTCAACCACCCTGGTATCTGTTGGAAGGACAACATAGCAGAGGACCAGCAATCTAAGAGGTTCCTGGAATGCACTGATAACTTCTTCCTTCAAGTGGTAGAGGGACCCACAAGAAAAGGTATGCTGGACCAAGTACTCACCAACAACGAGGGGCTGGCGAGTGAAACTGAAGGGTAGACTTGGCTGCAGTGACCATGAAATGGTAAAGTTTAACATCCTCAAGGCATCAAGGAGGGTACATAGCAAACTCACTGCTCTGGACTTCAGAAGAGCAGACTTCAACCTCTTCAGGGACCTCCTTGGCAGGGTGTGGAAGGATTTCTTGCTGACAGAGGACATGATTTGATAAACATGAGCAACTCATGCTGCAAAGAGTGTCCTTGAGCCCATCTCAGAGGCAAGAATTAAGGCAATGAAACAAACTACCACATCCAGCTGCAAGGGGGCAGGATCTGCTGGCCGCAGGAGGCTGACCCTACAATTGTCTTCTTTAAGCCTTAACCTATCTGTATCTTCCACACGTACCTATCTTAACTGAGTTAGTTGAATACGCCTCTTGTAAGTTTGGCATAAAAGACACTATATCACTGCAATAAAGGGAGCACGATCTAAACCACATTGGTGACTCTGGCCACCTTTCCACTGACAAATGGAGCCTGAACAGGCTGGACCGGGATGGTAATCAAGGGAATCTCAAAACTTCGTGGGATGCAAAGCTGGGTACGGTGGACGTGGGGAACAGAAGGGGGTATTGCGAGGCAATTAGCATGCAAAAGCTGGAAACCTGGGATCTGGACCTAGACCTTCTGCAAAAGTAGGACTGATCGCAAAAATGGAACTAGAAGCGGCGGTTCTACTGCTAGCGAGTATACTCTCAAAGAGAGGTGTCCCTGCCAGCCAGAAAAAACTCCATGAGTTGATAAAATGGGCTAAAAATAAAGGGTATATGAAGGAAATTCCCCTGTTCTTTAGTCTGCAAGAATGGAGAGAAGTCCATAGGGCGCTATGGGATGCCACCATTAACAGAGATAAAGTGGCTAAAGACCTCGGTCTGACTTGGAGATGTAATTAGCACATTAAAAGCAATGAAAGCCAAGCAACAGGTTACTATGGCTGCCATGCAGGCACTAGTTGTCACCCCTGCTTTGCCAGTTGAAGCAACCAACAAAGACTCAGCTGGCAAGGTGGGCAAAGAGCCTTCTCGGTTTGAAAAGTTTTTTGGGCTTACCACAACTGTGCATACCGCGACTTATTTACTGAATGCTACTAATGACCCGTCAATGGCTGGCAACAATCAAGATCCATCCACAGATCCAGCTACAGCAACTTCTATGCGCCATCACGGAGATCCAGCTTGTTGCCCGAAGATGCAATCCCCTCTGCTTCTGCCCGAGAACTTGCCCATCCCACCGGCACTCTGTTCTCACCAGTCAACTTGCGTTAGTGGTTACAATTCACCGAATCAAACTACCGAACAACAAACTAACGGAGAACCCAGTAAAACAGACTTACTGATGGAAGAAGTTTTGCGGTGCTTAGGGTGCTTGGATATGAGACCTCAGGAGTCGCTCTGAACTCGCGCTCACAGCTCCTACTGTGCCTGTGGCTCCCGGCGCACCTGCAACTTCCGGCTTTACCTCAGCACCTACACACCCCACAGAAACTACAAAGACACCATCACCAGTGCAGACTCTGAACTTTAAATAGTTTAGAATATTTTCAACTGTCGAGGAAGCAGACGGAGAAATACGATTGGAATATTCTTCTACAAATCCATTTTGACCGCCACCAGTTGCACCAACTGTTTGAACCTACTGTACTATCACCCAGGAAGAAAGAGCTCCAAAAGAGACTGTGAAACTCATTTTTTCATGCCACTTTTCTGTGGCAATTGATCTCTGATACCCTGATGTCTATAAAGGGTGATTTATGATGCAATTAACATTTCCAACTTTTGCTCCCCATGGGAACAGTGAGATCTCCACTACCCAAGGCCCCTTATCAACATCGCAAACTGCCTACTATTTCTCTGCTGCCTGCCACCATAAAGAATCGAACAACAACAACAACAAAAAAGAGGAGAACAGCAGAGGAAAAGCGAAAAGAAGCAGCGATCAAAACCAAACACAAGGAACTGGACACCATCCCCTCCTCCAGTGACAACAGTTTCATGGGAAAGCAGTCCCAGATCCACCCTTACTGTCCCCCACGCCTCGTAGCTCACCCCCAAGAAGACGAACCCCTGGGGTTGAAGAGACGCATAGCTGACAGATCTTCCTGACAGACTCTAGAAGTTAGAAGGCTGAGTATAATGCTGGTTACCAGCTTGGGATGGGGTCTGTAGAACTTGTGACATGCTTCCATCGGCATCTCCTGTGCTTATGGGGGTCAGAGGGGAGGGCAGTGGGTCTGTGTTAAGACTGGATGCTTCAAGGAGCTAGGCTATTTGCGTATGTAAGCTTACAACAGGCCCTCAAGCAAAGGTGTTCACATTACCACATCAATGGCACACAAAGCCTTGCTAAATTGCTCAGCTCCTGTTCTGTTTATGTCTGCCCTTACCAGCCCAAGACAGGATGTCACTGAAAAAGTGCCCAATTTTTCCTGATCGATTAAATATTTAAACACAGCAGAATGGACAGGTTCCCGCACAAGTGAAAATACCCGATCAACAGAGATTGAAAAGGGCCCGAGAGCTTCGAAGTGGCAGGAGATTGGGGCTGGTTCTCAGTTTTCGGTTTCACACGCTCCCTGCCCTCGGCGTGTGGAATGGCCAGGCACTGGGAATGCGCTCTTCCCCCTCATGCTCCCCCAGAGCTCAGTGGAGCCTGTAACCCCCACCCCCCCTTCTGTAGCTTATCTCCTTTGGCACCTTCTGCAGAGAAGGGAACAAGTGCACATCCCCCTTGCACTTAAAGGGAACAGTGTGTGTTTGTGATAATTTCTTGTGAATGCAAATCCTGATGTTTTTAACTTTGATTGTAATGGATTTTAGAGTTTAAGAGTTTACTGGATAAGATGTTCAATAGTTATTAAGTTTAGGAATAACTTTAGCAGGATAATCGTGATAAGGCTTAGGTGATTAAAGTAGTGTGTTAAGTAATTTATAGCTCAACATGATCAATAGTTAATATAATGGATTACTGTGTTAAGAAGTTGTTTTGTGAATGTATAGTTTAATGATTCTTTTGTGCTGATTCTGAGGTCCTTTCTTTTTCTGGATACCATGATACCATCTTCTTGGATTTTCTTTGCTTTTCCATAGTAATGATTCAGTGGTTTAATTTCCTTCAATTGACAGATAATATAGTTAAGGCTAAGAGTCTATACTGGGAATATCATAGGATATAGGATATTCAGGATACAGGATATTTAGGATATAGAGACATTATAGGAAATTTCTTCTTTGGTTTTTCTTTTAGGATGAGGATCATATTAAAAAAAGGAGGTGAGGAAGAGAAAGTAAAGAGAGGAGAAAGAGGGAGAAGGAAAATTTGAAAATTCTCTAGTCACATCATATAGGAAATTTCACCCTAGAGAAGGCCAATAGATTTGTTAACCTAGGGAATGAATGTGTTTTTATCTGTTTTTGTATCTGTTTATGCGTTTGTTCATGCATATTCACAGGCTTTTGATGGGATACCAGCTTGTTATGACTAGCCTGCTTTGGCAGTGAGCAGAAGTCTCACTCAGATGGCAGATACTGTGGCAAGAAATCGAAAGGAATACTGAGATAATGGTTGTGTGTGCATAGGTCATAGGTTTTGATCACGCTTAACAAATGCAGGTATTTTCACGAGCTTCCAGCAATTCTGTTTTAATGAACGGGCAACTGCAAAATAGATATCAGTTCAACCTTTGTGATACGGGCCAAACTCACTTACTGGCAAAGATGGCGCTATGTTTGTTATCTTTTTGCGAAGGGCGCTGCAAGAAGATGAGAAACACTACCTTCATTTGAAAACAAATAGAGGAATTGTGGGAATTAGGCCTAATAGCCTACAAGCAACATATAGGGCATATCTTTTGTATCATATTCAGAAATTAGTAGCTCTTAAGCACAACAGACAACAGATGCAGGTCACAGCAAAGGAGTGCTGCGAAAATATTTAAATTCCTAAAAATTATAGAGTGAATCCAGAACAATGGGAGTCTGAGAAAGAACATTGGGCAACTAGGCGAGCACAATGGAAAGCAAGGGTGCATCAGGGCTCTCATTTTTTATCTGTGGGGATAGAGCTTGGCCTGATATACCTTCACATATTAAGAGAAGAGCCTGTAGTCTAGGACATCTTTCTCTGTTAACTCCAAATGCATCTATGACTCTACAACATCGATTAGTGCACAGAGCCTGACGAAAATGTGCCACACATGCACTCTCCTGTGACTGTGATGATCATCTGGACCTTTTTGGTCTTTTGAACAACAACTTACCGTTGCTTTCTTAGCACCAGAGGTAGCAGTGGGAAAAGTTTTGGGGTTGTTAGATAAGCTTGGGTTGTTGGCTTGTTAAACAAACTAATGCTACTAGCAAAGCTCTATCAGGTTTATTCTTGGACACTGACAGCGTCCGATATGCAACTTTGCAAAACAGAGCCGCTGTAGACTTTCTACCTCGTGGTCATGGGGTGAAGATTTTGAAGGTATGTGTTGCACGAACCTCTCAAGCCATGCTGAATCTACACACAAAAGCATACAATGGTTAAAGGAGCATGCTAGTAAAATCCAGCAAGAAGTTAGTACCTTAGATGATTGGCTTAGAAATACGTTTGGGGACATTCCATCATGGCTCCACGAATGTATTAAGGGAGGCCTGAAGATCCTCTTCTTTATTTTAGTATTATTGATTTGTATCTGTATTATTTACTCTTGTGTTAAACAGGGCCTGTGTAAAATTGCAGATCAAACCTGGGTTGCTCAAAAAGAAAAAGGGGGAATTGTGGAAGCATTTCTTGCTGACTGAGGACATGATTTGATAAACATGAGCAATCTGTGCTGCAAAGAGTGTCCTTGAGCCCATCTCGGCAGCAGGAACTAAGGCAATGGAACAAACCCCCACATCCAGCTGCAAGGGGGCAGGATCTGCTGGCCACAGGAGGCTGACCCTACAATAGTTTTCTTTAAGCCTTAACTTATCTGTGCCTTCCACATGTACCAATCTTAACTAAGTGAGCTGAACATGTCTCTTCTAAGTTTGGCATAAAAGATGCTGTATCTCCGCAATAAAGGGAGGACAATTTTAACCACACTGGTGTCTGCATCGTGACTCTGGCCGCCTTTCCACGGACAGCAGGGTGTCATGGGAAAAAACTCTGGAAGTGGGGCCCAAGAAAGCTCATTAATGTTCAAAGATTACCTGCTCCAGGTCCAGGAGAAGAGGAAAGCAGGTAAGAATGCCAGGAGGCCTGCATGGATTAATAGAGAGCTCCTGGACACACTTAGATGTAAGAAGAAAGCCTACAGAGAGTGAAAGCAAGGACAGGGAACCTGGGACAAATACAAAGAAATTGTTTGTGCAACCAGAGCTCAGGGCAATAAAGCTAAAGCACAGCTAGAATTAAATCTGGCTAGGGACAGGAAGTNGGTGCATCAGGGCTCTCATTTTTTATCTGTGGGGATAGAGCTTGGCCTGATATACCTTCACATATTAAGAGAAGAGCCTGTAGTCTAGGACATCTTTCTCTGTTAACTCCAAATGCATCTATGACTCTACAACATCGATTAGTGCACAGAGCCTGACGAAAATGTGCCACACATGCACTCTCCTGTGACTGTGATGATCATCTGGACCTTTTTGGTCTTTTGAACAACAACTTACCGTTGCTTTCTTAGCACCAGAGGTAGCAGTGGGAAAAGTTTTGGGGTTGTTAGATAAGCTTGGGTTGTTGGCTTGTTAAACAAACTAATGCTACTAGCAAAGCTCTATCAGGTTTATTCTTGGACACTGACAGCGTCCGATATGCAACTTTGCAAAACAGAGCCGCTGTAGACTTTCTACCTCGTGGTCATGGGGTGAAGATTTTGAAGGTATGTGTTGCACGAACCTCTCAAGCCATGCTGAATCTACACACAAAAGCATACAATGGTTAAAGGAGCATGCTAGTAAAATCCAGCAAGAAGTTAGTACCTTAGATGATTGGCTTAGAAATACGTTTGGGGACATTCCATCATGGCTCCACGAATGTATTAAGGGAGGCCTGAAGATCCTCTTCTTTATTTTAGTATTATTGATTTGTATCTGTATTATTTACTCTTGTGTTAAACAGGGCCTGTGTAAAATTGCAGATCAAACCTGGGTTGCTCAAAAAGAAAAAGGGGGAATTGTGGAAGCATTTCTTGCTGACTGAGGACATGATTTGATAAACATGAGCAATCTGTGCTGCAAAGAGTGTCCTTGAGCCCATCTCGGCAGCAGGAACTAAGGCAATGGAACAAACCCCCACATCCAGCTGCAAGGGGGCAGGATCTGCTGGCCACAGGAGGCTGACCCTACAATAGTTTTCTTTAAGCCTTAACTTATCTGTGCCTTCCACATGTACCAATCTTAACTAAGTGAGCTGAACATGTCTCTTCTAAGTTTGGCATAAAAGATGCTGTATCTCCGCAATAAAGGGAGGACAATTTTAACCACACTGGTGTCTGCATCGTGACTCTGGCCGCCTTTCCACGGACAGCAGGGTGTCATGGGAAAAAACTCTGGAAGTGGGGCCCAAGAAAGCTCATTAATGTTCAAAGATTACCTGCTCCAGGTCCAGGAGAAGAGGAAAGCAGGTAAGAATGCCAGGAGGCCTGCATGGATTAATAGAGAGCTCCTGGACACACTTAGATGTAAGAAGAAAGCCTACAGAGAGTGAAAGCAAGGACAGGGAACCTGGGACAAATACAAAGAAATTGTTTGTGCAACCAGAGCTCAGGGCAATAAAGCTAAAGCACAGCTAGAATTAAATCTGGCTAGGGACAGGAAGTGGAACAAGAACTTCTTCAGGCATATTAGTGAGGAGGACTAGGGAGAATGTGGGACCCTTCCAGAAAGGACATGGAGAGCTGGTGACAACGGATATGGATAAGGCTGAGGTGCTCAATGACTTCTTTGCCTTGGTCTTCAACGGCAAGGGCTCCAACCACAATGTCCAAGTCCCAGAAGGCAAAAGTAAGTACTGGGAGAAGGAAGATCTGCCCACTACAATTGAAGATCATGTTTGTGAACCTGAACATGCACAAGTCCATGGGGCCTGATGAGATTCACCCACAGGTCCTGAGGGAACTGGCGACGAAGTTGCTAAACCACTGTCCATCATATTTGTTGCAAAACAGCTAGGTTATTGCAGACTGGTGAAGTTTCTGCTGATTGGAAAAGGGAAAACATAACATCCATCTTCAAGAAGGGAAAAAAGGATGACTCCAGGAACTACAGACCAGTCTCACCTCTGTGCCTGTCAAAGTCAGGGAGCAGATCCTCCTGAAAGCTCTGCTAGGGCAAATGGAAAACAAAGCAGAGGTGATTGGTGGTAATTGGTGGTAACCAGCAATGGCTTCACCAAGGGCAAAATGTAGTGGCTTTTTATGATGAGGTCACAGCAACAGTGGACAAGGGAAGGGCAACTGACATCATCTACCTGGACCTGAGCAAGCACAAATACAGGCTGGGTGATGATAGGCTGGAGAGCAGCCCTGAGGAAAAGGACCTCAGGGTCTGAGTTGATGAAAAGCTCAACATGAGCCAGCAGTGTACACATGCAGCCCAGACAGCAAATGTGTCAAGGGAAGCGTGCCGGCAAGGTAAGGGAGGAGAATTTGCCCCTTTACTCTGCTTTCAAGACCCCAACTGTGTGCAGTTCTGGAGTCCCCAACACAAGGACATCAACCTGCTGGAGTGGGTCCAGAGGAGGGCCACAAAGATAATCAGAGGGCTGCAACACCCCCGCTAAGAGAACAAGCTATGAGAGTTGGGGCTCTTCAGCCTGGAGAAGAGAAGGTTTCAAGGAGACCTTATAGTAGCCTTCTAGTATTTGAAGGGGGTCTACAGGAAGGCTGTGGAGGGACTACTTACAAGGTCTTGTAATGACAGAATGAGGGTAATGGGTTTAAACTGGCAGAGGGGAGATTCAAACTAGATGTTAGGAAAGGGTTCTTTACAGTGAAGGTGGTGAGACACTGGAATAGGTTGCCTGGGGATACTGTGGATGCTCCCTCCCTGGAGGTGTTCAAGGCCAGGTTGGATGAGGCCTTGAGCAACCTGTTCCAGTGGGAGGTGTCCCTGCCTATGGGCAGGGGGTTGGAACTAGATGACCTTTGAGGTCTCTTCCAAACTAAACCATTCTATGAAATACTATCTAAGGCAAGGCAGTTTCCCAAGGATTCAATGCTTATGTATATAATTTTCTTCTGTATTTTACACTAGTGGCCAGACTTTGGTCTCCTGCTTTCTACTGGATAATAGAAGCTATTCATCAACAGCTCTTATGCTTACTTTTGCCTTTTTTAAGGAAAGAAGATATCATGGTTTAACCCCAGCTGGGAATCAAGCACCCCACAGATGCTCATCCCTCTGTGGGATGAGGAACCAGAAGACCAAAAATAAAAAACAACCTCATGACTTAACAGAAGGACAGTTTACTAAGCAAAGTAACCCAAGAAATTCACATGCTCCTTCCCATTTGCAGGCAAATGTTTAGCCATGCCCAGGAAGACAAATGGTACTTCTCCAAAGGTGTGTGTCCTCTTTTTCCCTCTTTCCTCAGCTTTATATCCTGAGCATGACACCATATTGTATGGAGTATCTATTTGATCATTTAGGGTCAGCTATTCTAGGTGTGTCCCCTCTCAACTACTTGTGCACCCCTTGCCTACTTGCTGGAGAGGTGACATTGAGGAGCAAAAATGGCCTTGACTCTGTGTAAGCACTGCTCAGCAGTAACAAAAATATCCTTGTGTTATCTACACTCTTTCCAGCACAAATCCAAAACACAGTCCCATACTAGCTGTTATGGAGAAAATTAACCCTACCCCAGCCAGAATGAGTACAGGAGTTAATGTCAGGAGGCACTCAAATACAACTATTCTTATGAACAAAATGCTGAAGTAAGCACCTTTGTAAAATTTTTTGTGATTCTCTACAATTACACATGTATGTCTATGTACTTTAGCTTAGTCACTACATTTTGAAGTACTTTTCTGGCTGTCGATTCTTCCACATAAACCCAGATTTATCACCTGAAGAATTAAATCTAAAATGTTAAAGCGCTATCAATGAAACGTTTGAAATAAATACAACTGACTACAGACGTTACAAATTATCAAGAACAAAGACAAAATTCTGAGATGTACAAAGAAGGCAAATTTTGAAGTTTGATAGGTACTAAAAGACAAACAAACAATGACTACTCAACTTTTATTAGATACTTTCTTGTCAGAGAAGTGGTTCAAATGAAGGGGAAAAACATTAAAAAAAAGTCTCTCTTCCAAGACAAAAATAAAAGGATAAAACACTGGCATGATGACTTCTCTTACTCAAAGGGGTTGACCAACTGAAATTATTTTCAGTTTAATTTTTTTACTAAAGCCACAACACTTCCAATCTATTTAGGGATCTGTCTCTTGGTAGAGTCAATGGGAAGTTCCTACAGGGTATGATTTGAGTTGAAGTTGCAAAACTGCTAGTAATTTTTTATGGGTAGTTTCACTACTGCCCTTCAGAAAAATCAGAGAGAGACAGGAACTTATTTCACTTTTACTCTGTAGCTACTAAGATACAAACAGACCCATCGGGGCTTCCCAGACAACAAACAAAATTTGCAAGGAGGAAGCATATCACCTCGAAAAAGGACACATAACAAAGCAACAGCTGCTCCCACACAACAGGCAGTGCATGAGGTCTGGAATTGCAGACACCTAGTAACCAGCAGCAGATGAACAGGTGACTTAAAGGGAATTCAGGACCAACTGACAGCTATACCCTGTCCTTCCCCGCAGGGAAAAACATTTTCTCAGACTACCGCTCCTATGTCTTTATATTAAGGTTTCCATTTTCTTCTAGTCACTTTTCTAGTAAATTTACATTGTAAAGGAAGGACAATACCTTTGTATTTTAAAGATAAGTTCACACTTAAAACATACATTTCTATTCTAAAAGCACCAAGTATTAAAGTCAAGCATACAAGAAGGTCACTTCCATGCATTTTGCATCTGCAACCTATATACAGATGATCCAAAGCTGCTCCCCATCCTTGCTTAGTAGAATGCAATTCTTCAAATTGCCAGAAGCTAGATAATGAAAACAGGTACAAGTATGACCAAAGAGTTTAAAAAAAAAAATCCTGTCTACAACTTCCTAGTCTGCAACACAGTTAGCACTGCACCTCCATGTTCCACATGCAGCCAAGAATTCCCTCCCTCTGAACACCTAAAGGACAGTTGAGTAAATTCAAGAGTAACTTTACAGCTTGTACTAAAAGAAATATGCAAGCTCCCCAGAAAAACCCATTCTACTTAGAAGACTTATATCACAGTTTTGAACTGAAAATACAACATCTGCTATCTCCAGCAGCAAAACCACTAGGCCTAGAGAAATCCATTCCCATAACTCACTGAAAAAAGTTAAAGTGATAACTCACCTCAGCATTCAAGTACTTTCAAGTAGCTAAATGGTCCATGTCCAAATTCAGCCTTAAATCTGAGTATCCAAAAACACTAATGACAGGCTTCAAAGATCTAGACATAACTGACTGATGTGGCTTCCAAATATAGAAAATCTACTTAAGTAGTTTTTTCAAACTCCTTTGCAACATGAAGGATAATTCTTTATGCTAATCCACTGATGGAATTCGCACACAACCAAACAACAAAGAAAACGTTCTTCAAGGCTGAAGTTGTATACCACAACCGCATGCGTCACAGACACCATAAAATTAGAAGAACCAGAAATCCCCCTTATCACTAGACCAGACATTGCGTTGAGCATTCACCTCTACTGCAACAGACAAGAAAACTTGGTATAAATATACTGACATCAAAATTGAACCAGCGTATCTTCTGTCCTTACAATCACTGTTTTGGAAGGCTGCATTTGTTCCCACTGATGACTGGAGTAAAAATGGACTTAAGCTTAAAGAAATAGTTCTTTGTAGATCTGCTGGCAAACTCAAATAGTAATAACCAACAGGCTAATGGAATGAGCTTTCAACTTCTTTTAGAGCAAGCCTCAGTTTAGGTAATTAAGGCACAACAAATCAGCAATGCAAAATAAATACTGTTTTTCACTGATAGTTGAATAAAAAGCCTGAAAAGATCGCAGCCAATATTACATGAGAAAATCACAGTTACTAGACTAAAATCTCACCAGTGGAGTATAGTGACGATGGGAAATACATTGTAGCCTTTGTAGGCATTGTAAGTGATCAGCTCATTTACTCAATTGTTCCACACATGCCACACTAGTGGAAAGGAAATTAACACTACCGCCACAGCTCCAGTAAAAATCACAAAGATTAGTTACTGCTATTAACTGTGCTATATTAGAAGCCTGCATCAAGTATCAACCCATCTTCAAGTTAAAAATATATTTACGCAGCCAATTTGTCAGAAAGGTTTTTTTCAGGATACTTGGGACTGCCAGTGCATGCCACACCTAGATCAGAACTAGCACACCATAAAACTAATGCACTAACACAACACAGCTATTCCTGCCATGTTCTGGTAATCCTCAAACATAAATTAGAATAATTTAGACGTTTTGCAAGATGACTAGATACACTGCAACTAAAACTGTATTCAATTTCTGATAATGTAAGATCCAAAACCTCTTTGCAGCTCACTTTTAAGACAGGCTATTCTACTCATTGTCTGCTCCTTGACAATTTTTTTCTTGTTTTTATTTCTTGCTACGCAGCAGCAAATAACTTTTTTAACAAGATTTATTATTTTTAGTTTCCAGTTGGTTAAGATACTTTTTAAAACTGCAAATTTTGAATTGTGGCAGAAGTTTTGAAGTGCTGGAAGGAAGCCAGGGCCAAGAAAAAATAATACGAGAGCAATTTCTATACAATTAAAGAGAGCATTATAATGAGATGCATTCTCATTACTTCTGGGAACAATGTAAGTGCTTTCACCCAATTAGCTTTTCAACTTGCAGATGCTGAATGAGATTTTTTTATTTTCAAGATTTGCAAAAGCCCTTATTAAAGAAATTTCCATTATTTAGAAGAATAAGCAAACTTCAAAGCTCTCAAAAATGAATCACTGCCTATATGAGAAAAAGATAAGGGAATAAATTAAGGCAAATCCTTGCAGAAACAAGCCATGTACCTGCTATCTAAGTACAGTATTCAAATAGTAGGTTGGGATACAGCACACTTCTCTGAATACAGAAAACTAATGCAATCTGTCTTACCTATCAGAATTCTTTTTTAATTGAGAAAGTTACAACTACTCATTAGGCTTCCTACAAACTAATTTAGGTCAGTTTATTCTGACCACAGCCGCTCTCAATAAAGGCATCTCTTAGTGGCTAAGATCACAAGCAGTCCCTTAAAATAATGACACACTTAGCATGCTGTCACAAGTACCACTTTGGGTTTCGCTCAATTGCACCACACCATCCTGCAGAAAGGCAAAAATAGTAATGTACCCTTTGTCCCCATGCTCCCAGAAAGTGACATGGGGAGTTTCCTTCTTAAGTGGCATCCTGAGTAATGGTTGCACTGTCAAGCTGAGACCAGGAGAGCAAAAGAGAGTCCACAGTAGGGCTGGAAAAAGGAACTACAAAACTGATGGCATACAGATGTTCCAACATCTGTTCAAATGAGAGTGTTGAAAATATTCTAAGGGTCAGCACTTCTCCGCACTTGCTACATTTGGATTTAATTGCATGGAAAAAATAATCAGAGCTGGTGATGATGGAGAGTTTGGAGATCCATTTGCAACAAAGGAAACAAAACTGCTTGCACCCTACAGCAAAAAAAAAAAAAGCTATGAAAAGAATTCTCCACATATTACTGAATTTTCTCTTATTGCTAAACAGAGAGTAGTAGCAAGCTGAGCTTCCCTTCAGGCTGCACTTCAGCAGATCTAACTCCAACTGCAGGCTCAGCAGCACGCAGGATCTGTTCTTCTGCAGGCAGTTGGCTGCAGTAAGGTACCAGAAACAAGAGCTGAATTGAACAAGATCCAACTCCTTTAAGTCTGTCAGGGCATTTGGTAGAAAATTCTTTCTTTTAGGAAGCTGATAAAAGATAATCAATAGGTACATGAAAATAGATTAGAAGAGTAGCAGAAGTTGTAGCTATTTAAAATTAGCCATTTCTCCGCTGTTTCATTTTTCTTCCCTTTTAACACACTTACCACAAAACCCCCTGCACTTTATTACAAACTCTGAAACAATGCCATTTAAACTGCTGGCATATTTCCAACTCTCTCCACCCACGCCATACTGGACAGTGGAAGAAGGCAGAAAAGATTAGGAGAAAAACGTAAAGCCATCCCTCACTGTGAATAATTCAATCTTTTTCAAGACTTCCATTTCCTGCTTCTTTACCACAATTTCCAAGCCCCAGCACAGTAATTAACATTTCTTGACAGAGGAAGTGACATTTACTTTGGGTGTTCTTCCCAAGGAACTGCAACTTGCTCCGAGTAGTGGATTTCTTTCCATCTACATCATACCTCTCTGCACCTGTGAAGTATCCCTCACCTCAGCTGCATGTAAACAAGTTTTCATGCAAAACTTGCTTTTCCAAAGCCCATATTCATAGATCAGTCCTTAAAAAACAGTTACAACTAACTTCAGGAATGAGTTGGTTGTTGCTTTGAAATAATGGAATGGGCTGCCCAGGGAGGTGGTGGAGTCAGCGTCCCTGGAGCTGTTCAAGGCAGGACTGGACGTGGCACTTGGTGCCATGGTCTAGCCTTGAGCTCTGTGGTAAAAGGTTGGACTTGATGATCTGTGAGGTCTCTTCCAACCCTGATAATACTGTGATACTGTAATAGTCAAGCAAGCTCTTCTGTTCATAAGCTCTTTCAGGGTATGTTTGAAGTGCACAAAAAATCACTCTAGGGCTACATCTCTAAGAATTTTCACTCCTCTTTAGAAAGACGTGCCAAAATGTATTTATAGACTCACAGAATCATGACCCTCTTCTCCAGATATTTTTTCAATTTTTTTTTCTGTTCAACTTCTCAAGATCTGTTATTGAAAAGTCCAATCTGAAGATGAAAGTATACTAATATAATCTACAGAATAAATCAGAGAGTTCTGTACAACTTCAGTGCAATATTAAAAAAAACGCTCAAAACCATTAATCAGTTATACAATGACTTAAGCTACTTGTCACCAACTTCAGAGCTTCCCACCTTACTCAATACTCAAATTCTGTGTTGCCTGTGGTTCCCATCATACTTCTAACGTGATTTATGTACCTCAGTAATAATAATGGCAATTTATCCTCTGCATTAAGAGATGTTGCAGCATATTTGGTTTTAAAGGTCTAAAGATACACCCACTGTGATACTGAGAGCCAGGGCTACCACATGTACCAGCTTAATACGCAACATTGACAGCATTAATAAAAAACAGCTTCACTCCTATGCATACAAAAGTGGTAAAATTTACTCCTTGATTTGGTCCAGCTTGGAGAGAGCTCATAGCCACTCAAAAAGTCTTCTGCCTGCTGCCCACCACCCTCTGGATCTCTGGTTACAGGTTTTTACTTGTGATTTCCTCGTTTCCTGGAACAGAGACCATCACCTTCTTCACCAAAATGATGCTCAGCATGTAAGAGCTGCATTTGCAAAACCCACACTGGCAACAATTCTTAACTGGTTAATTGCAATAAAGGTCAAAACCAGCTCTCTGCTTTAGACTTGATTAATTTACGTTTTCTTTTTATAAAGCAAAAAATCCCCCCCCAAACTAAACACAAAAACAAAATTGTGAGGGGCTAAATTAGAAAAGCCTTACCAGCATACACAGCTTTATGTACCTGCCTTCAGCATTACAGATCCCATTTTCCATCGAAGTGAACTTAGATCTGCCAAACAGCTACAGATGGAAGTTGAACATCTTCATTGCCTTTGGCTCTGTTTACTCCACTTAACAAAAAAAAAAAACCAACCCCACACATCTCTCAATACTCTGCTTTCAAGACGCAGTAGGTAAATAATTAAGACTCAATCTGTTATCAAAATACTTACCAATAAACTTTGCTGTATTCACAGCTAAGTGCACCACATGACAAAGCTCTGTCCATGCCAACAGCTTCATTGGTGGTATAAAAAATATCTAACCACCTTCAGTGGAAAATATGGTTACTTTGAAATAGAAGGAAATATATTAAGTTCTAAAGCATACCAAGTCTTAAAATGAAAGAAAATCACTGATTTCTCAAACAAAATCAAGATGTTCCTGCACTTCCACCTTAGTCCAAGACTCAAATTAGTTAAACCATGTCTCTTTTTCCAAGAATAAATTTAAACTATTTTGGTCTACAGTAGTAACTGCAAAGTATAAGTAAAAATATGCAAACATTAAATCTAGGAATATTAAGGTCACATGCTTAGAAAATATTAGTTCTACAAGTTATATCTGTTTATGTAATTTAATGAGTAAAGCCTAAAAAGCTTTGGTTTTCTGAGAGATTTCCTACCATAAAAAAAGCAGTGCCTATCCTTTGCTGGTTTTATTATGAAAATCCATTTGGTACCTCTGAGCGTGATGAACTACATCTTATAGCCCAACTAACTAAAAATTGTGCAAAGCTGTCATTTCACTTAAGAAATCAGCTGTATATTGATTTAAACACAGATTTACTAGACTCTTCTTCTATCAGCCACCCAGTACCAGGTGATGCCACAGTTCTTCTGGCACTGCTTGTGCATTTGATGTGTCAGAATATAAAGTGCATAATGTCTCTCTCTGATGCTGCAAGCAGCTGAAACCCCAGCCCACGTTATTTTCAAATACACAGCAGTTAAAATTCATCACCATTCTGCTTTGGATTATATATAACGTTGATTTTGCACTGTAATTTTAGCATTAATCGTGCTAGAGTCAGATACAAACCCAGGAGCAACATGAATGATACACAGCTTCTCCCTTTAATGTGTTTGTGATCTGTAACAGACTAGTTCATTAGCATTTGGTTAGAATGTTATGTAACCGTTGAGGTATTTGTAATAAAAACAGTCTATTTCTGTCAGCCTGGTCTTCATAGACATAAAAGCTGTCTTCATCTGATTTTTATTAGGACTTCATCTTCTTCTGCTCTTTATGCATTTTTTAAGACTTCTGTGCACTCCGTCTTCATTTCACCCAACACAGAGTATTTCCTTCCACCTCCTGGCACAAACCTCACTCAGCTTTCATTTTTGCACCTGCTTTTCAACCATGAGAAGTTTCTACAAGGTTTTCTGAAACCCAGACCCCCCCAAAAATGAGGACTTAAAGCTCAGCCAAGAAAAAATTTCTTACAGAAGATGAACAACTGGTTCTACCAGTAAAACACCACTGGCATTCCCGTCACTACAAGCCCAACATCCATCTCCAACGAGTGGAAAGATGATGCATTCTCAGAGCAGAGGTATTTTCTTTCCCTCGAACTCTCCATTACTGTATATGGCTTCTGAAGATGTTCCACTCTCCCTTCAACAGAAGGGGAATGTTTTTTCTTCACTTACATCTCCCTAACACTACACAAGGGTTTATTCCTCTGCAAGAGCACACTATACAAGGGTTTAATCCTTCAGCAAGAGCCACCTTTTTCTTTTTATCTCTACATCTAAGCCTCTTATCCGTGCCACCCTTATATGGTATTTGGACTATATTTTCCACCCTCTTGCCACTTACAGATCGCTGTCATTAGTTATCCTGGACAAAGAGCTTGTATTTTCAGTAACCTAGGACACCTGGCTAAAATCAATGCCACACAACCTACCCACTGCTTTGACTTACATTCTTTAATTGACATATAGCATTTAGACAGAACGAAACATACACAAGAGCTCCTTTCCGAACAGCATCATCTTTTCCTTGCTCCTTGTGGCCCACTTCACTTTCTCTAGTGGACTTAAGGACGTGGGAAAACAGAACCTACAGAAGATGCATACTATAAATATGTGCTATCAAACAAGGACTCCAGTGATCAGGTTAAAAATGTAAACTGACCTAACTATTTTACTCTGCAAAGCACTCCAAAAATCCTTACAAGGGCTCCTGTTAAGAAGGCTAAATGAGAGTAAAGAAATTATAAATTGCTACTAAACTGCAGAGACAGAAGTGACTCACAGAAGTGACTATGTATTCATTTATACATATTTTACAAGTTATTGTTTACCAAAGAAATAAATTTTATGCAGGAAACATATACACATTCAGGTGACAGAGGCCATAATCATGGTCTCCACAAGAGTACTGGCTTCTGAGAGAACTAAGTGCTTACTTCAGTTTAAACAGCCACCTCCAAATCAGTCATGTTTCTCAGGCACTGATCACAAAGTTCTGAGGAACAAACTGCCCTTTCACTGAACATCCACCTAATTCAAAGAACTCACAAAACTTTGAGACTCTTTAATCCCAAGGAAACCATAGCAGAGCTTCATTAAAACACCTCAAAATTATCATTGCAAAAAAAGTTCTCTAAAGTAATTCAAAGAAAATTGACAGGCATTTAGCCTGGTAATCCTTTTGTTTCCCAGTGATGGACAAATGAGATCATGTCCTGTTTCCTCTCCCCTTCAAAAGCAGTTACTTGTCGGAGCGGAGCTCTTAAGACTACACAACGGGTAGGCCTGACACCTCACGGCAAAGGTATCAAAGCTATTAAAAACCAGACCTATTCCTCCTATTGAAAATAACGTGAATTTCTACTAAAGGTACCTATATGACCGTTCTTTGATGACACCCAGTCCACGACCTTTCACAAAGGAACATAAGAGAGAAACAGAAAAAGTAAAATGTTTCATTTAAAATCCACTATCACAAGCTCACACACTCACCCCTTCCTCATAAAGAGGACCTGAACTAGCTGGGGCATCTTTAGATCTATGATTTTCAATCCCTGCATCCCTTGGTGATGGCTCCCATTATGCCCACTGCCTTATGTTCACTGCAGACTAAGTGCATGAATTTTAGCCATGTCATCTAACTACGCTCTCAAAATCCTTTAGGCACTATCAATAGGAACACCCCCGATTCTGTTCACCCCTCCACAAATCTCGTTCCTATGAACAGAAAAAATGCCTTCCTGAAAGGTCCTCTCCCAATCTGACATCAAACAGCCCAGGAACAGTCTTTTACCTTACATCTCAAGAACTGTGGATGTACATTTCAGAGTTAAAAAAGCAAAGCAACATGCCCTGCATGTGCCTCCAGCATTCCGTAAGAAAAGGCTCCCCTCTCTTTGAGGTTCAGGAGGAATCACAGCCACAAAGTGAATGTACAGGCACAGAGGTTAACAATTTCTCGAGTGATCTCCCTCGAGAGAGGGAGACTTGGAGCCGTTAAAAAAGCGGGGGGGAGGAACGAACAGGAAGAATGTCGGGAGACTAAAGCAGCACATCCGCATAAGGGGGCCTCAGCCGCTCTTACACGGCAGCTCCTTCCCGACGCCCCTAGGCGAGACCCGGCCCCGTGCCCGTTGCGGGGCGCGCCTGGCCCCAGGCGGCGATGCGCTGCGGCGCGGCCAGGCCCGGCCCAGTGGCGCGGGGAAGCCCGCCCGGCCTGTCCACCCGCCGCGAGCCCAGCGCCGCTTCCCTCCGCTCGGTTGCGGCGGGCAGCGGGCTGCGTCTCCTGAGGTCATCCCACACCCTGTCGTCCGCGGACTCGTTGCTGGTTTTGGGGTGGCCGCCGCCAGGCCGGGCGGAAGCTGCCCCCGCCCCGCGGCCATGCGGCGCAGGCCGTCCGCCCGCTGCTCCCGGCACCGGTCCCCGATGCAGGCACGCAGAGCGTCAGCGGAAAGCTGAAGAGTCGCCACTTACCTGTCGGGCAGCGCGGCAGGCCGGTACTCCGGCCTCCCCGGGGGCTCCCGGACTTGGCGAGGCCGCTACCGCTCCCGGCGCCGCGACACCTCGCCTCAGCCGCTTCCACACAGGGGCCAAGATGGCGGGCGGCCAAGCCGGCGCCAACGACGTCTGACCTCACCGCGCCGCCCGCGCGCGCGCGCGGCCTCTCACGTGATCACGCTGTGCCGCAGTCGGGCGGACGCGCGGCTTCCAGTGCGCCCTCTGGTGGCGAGGGATCGCGGGCGGGGCAGCACCTCCGACCCTCGTCCGCCTCCCCGGCGTTGGCCCCATGCCGGGAAGCCCGGTCGCGTTTCGCGGCCGCTGCTGCGCAGCGAGAGCCCCACGGCTGCGGACACGCTCTAGCTGGTACACATCGTCCGCCGGCTCGGGCACCGGCGGACACGTGAGGGAGGCTTTGCCTCTTGTTCGCCTAGGAACAGGTTTTCCCGCCAGCCTGGGGCTGCTCGGGCCGTGGCAGGGACGCTCGTCAGTGTAGGTTTGTCACTATGTATTTCCTTTCATAGGACAGGACTCTCTTGGAATCACAGACTGGTTTGGGTTCGGAGGGACCTTAAAAGGCCATCTAGTCCATCTTCGACTAGATCAGTTTGCTCAGAGCCCCATCCAAGCTGACCTGGAATATTTCCAGGAAGGGGGTGTCTACTACCTCTCTGGGCAACCTGGGACCGTGCTTCACCACCTTCACTGTAAAAAAATTCCTCCTTATATTTAGTCTAAACCTCCCCTCTCAGTTTAAAAGATCACCCCTTGTCCTGTTGTAACAGGCCCTACTGAAAACTCTCTCCCTGAATTTTTATTGGCCCCTTTAAGCCACAATAAGATCTGCCTAGCATCCTTTTTTCTCCAGGCCGAACAACATCTCTCAGCCTTTCTCCATTAGCAGAGGTGCTTTAGCCCTTTGATCTTTTTTGTGGTCTCCTCAGCCCACTCCAGTAGGCCCATTCCTTTCACATGCTAAGGACCCCAGATCTGGACGCAACATTGCAGGTGGAGGTCTCACTAGAGCACACACACTGCGAATCCATGTTCAGCTTTTCCCCTACCTGTACCCTAAAGTCATTCACCACAGTGGTAGTCTTGATCCCTTCATTCCTCACCCTGTATTGATAGCAGAGATTGCCACAACTCAGCTGTAGAACCTTGTACTTGGCCTTGTTGAACGTTATGAGGTTCACACAGACCCACTTCTGAAGCTTGAAACTCCCACTGATAGTAAACCATTAATAAAATCAGCAGAGCAAATCCACGAGGTTTATTTGTGGCTCCTTACTTTATGTCCCAGACGTTACCAGACAAATACAAAGATCCCCCACTTAGCGTTGCAGAAAATCTCAAAATGTTGTGGGTCTTGCAGAATTTTTATGGAGGAAACTCTGGGCGAGCAGAAGGGAAAGAAACATGTCCCAGAATGGCACTTTCCAAAACCCCATTGGAAATCCAGCCTGGTATTGGTGTGACACAAACACAAATTGCAGCAGGTTTGGAGTAAACTCTCTATATGGCCCTTAGTAGGTGTGTAACATTGGCAGGAGGAGGTCAGACACCAGATGGCACCAGGGTCTAGGGTCCTGTGGGCACTGGGCCAGCTCTAGCCCTGCTGTTAGCACCAGGCAGTGGCACATCTTGGCATCATTCTCAGGAATTCTCAGGTATCTTCTACAGCTGTGGACTTGCCCAGGCGCTCCAGCCTGCCCGGGGGTATTTAGAAAGGAGGAAACCTGCTGTTAGAGCCACCGGCAGGGCCAGGAGACGCAGCCAGTGCCAGCTGGAGGAGCTATTGGAGAAGTCATCCACCACTCGAGTTCGCAAGGGCTTCAGCGTCCTCTGCCATTGGGTCAGGATGGCATCTCTGGCCCCGCTCCACTTCCCCCGTCCCACCAGTCGGTACTGGTAGGGTGTGCAGGGCCCAAAGAAGATGGCCAGGGCCAGCTGAGGGTCTGTCAGCAGCAGCCTCAGCACACTGGGCTTTACCCCAGCGCATGAAGCTATTTCATCGACGTAGCCAATAAAACTCATCTTCAAGTTCTCTCTCTCAGATGGATGCCTTCAATGGGACATAAAAGAGACAAAATCAATAGCATCATCACATCTCAGCTCCCAGTTTCACAGAAAGCAGAAGCTCTGGACATCACACACCAGCCAAGCCCTGGTCTCTGGTGCTGAGCAACCTCAGCCCCAAGTAAACCTAAAGGCACTGAAAGAGCCTCTGCAGGGTTGATCCCCAGCAGTTACCCAGGGCAAGGAATAGGCAGAAGATTGTTTTGTATCTACAGGCTAGTTCTGGCCTCAAAAACAATTCTGGCATAATACTGCTATTGTTGCAATGACACAAATACCCATGCTACATCTCTCCTGGAGGTTCACAGGTGTGAATTTTGAGAGGCATTCACAGGTAAGACTGCCAAGGGGACTGGGAAATCCTGGGAGATGTGGAAAGCCTCCCATGCTGGGAGGGGGCTTGAGGATTTTTCTGCTTGAGGCTTCACCTTCCATGCAGGAGAGAGGACTTGTACTGAGTCTGTTTCAGCAAATCTGGGACAGTCTTGCAATTGTCTCTGCTGCACCTTGGGGTCTCCATGTTTTGGTGTAACAGTATTGTATCTGCAGTTGCTGGGACTCCTGATGACAACCCCCATGGCTCTGTTTTGTCCCATACTTTTGTCAGTGTCTTATGAGCCAGCTCTGCTTTGCTGGCAAACTTAAACCAGCCTGAATCCCCTACTTGGCCCAAGATCCCGTCCTTGCTCCAAGGCAGCATGTCCACCATCACATGTGTCACAGCCCTGATAACATGTCTCCACCTCCTGTAAAATCCCAGTGCCAACAAGGCAGCATGTTAGCTTTCACATACATGAATTCCAGCCTTGTCTAATAGTCATCCTGACTTGTCAATCAGTGCCACCAAACTGGCCCCCACTCGTATCAGTGGGGTTTCTGGATAGGGCTTGGCCCTGACCCCAGCGATCCCAACTGCCTGGATTTGGGACAGAGAAGCCACGAGATGGCACCCTTAGTCTGGAGGAAACCAAATCTTCATCTTGGCGTGCTGAGAATAAGGACATTGCTTCGAGGCCTGGTAGGGGAGACCTACAGGTCCTAGGTCTGGCCATAAGCTGGTCCAGAGCACTGTGCCTTGGTGTTTTAGTCCATCATCCATCAGCAAGCCACAACAGCATTTTCCCACCTTGCTGCAGGTGGTGAGGGAATAAATACATCCAAGGCAGGAGGGACATAGACAGGTCCCTCCTACAACCACTACATGATGCCCCTTTCTCTGGGATTATCCTGGCACATGGTGCTCATTGCACCCCCAGCACAGGAGCATCATGCACCTTTTGACTGGTGGCTTCTTCTTCAAAACATCAGTCATCATCGTGCTGGTGGGAGGGAGCTTGTTCCAGCCTGAGAAGAACAGAGAAAGCAGACATCTCCAGCAGCAACTTAAGCTGAAAAGTTTGCCCCCTTCCCATGCTCACAGCCCCTTTACTGAGAGCATTCATGCTTGCTAGTTACGACAGCATGAGTTGAGCAGCAGGGACATGAGGATGTGGCTAGGGGGGCAGAGGCTATGATGCTGCTAATGCCCATAGGCACCATGGGTACTGTGGCAGGAGCCAAAACAAGCCCTAAGCTCTGTGGACAGCAGATCAGGCTTCCCCAGACCTCCCACCTCAATGGATCCCATCTCTACACTCCATCTCCCACCTGCAAAGATCCCCGTCACCCAGCGAGCCTGCATTTCTGATCCCACCATCACAGAGCCGGTCAGCTGGACTAAGCCGATGATGGCCAGCGTTGGCTTCTCCAGCTGTGGAGGGAAGATGCGCTTATAGAGGGAACGGTTATCATCGAAGAGGCTGTGAACCGACTCTTCGAGGAAGGGAAATGTGAAGATGTAGCCTGTCGCAAAGAGCACCACATCGATGTCGTCTTCGGTTGTGCCATCTTCAAAAACAGCAGAGCTTTCGGTGAACTCCTTCACCTTTGGCTTCAACACAACGGTTCCAGAGAGGAGGCAAAATGGCAGCTCATCATTGACAATTATCTTAAAGTTGGAGCTTGCAGGTGGAAAAGAAGACAGCAATATTAGCATCTGTGAGGGACATGGAATGTCTTTTGCAGACAGAGTTCCCCTTCAATGATTTGTTATTTCACAAGTATCCCTAAAATTCGAAGTTGAGCATTTCGTGCCATTAAGCCCCCTGATCAACCAGCAAAATAGTTAGAAAAAAACACCTTTTGGTGGAAGCTAAGCCGTAGTTTGCATGGTTAAACCAAGAATTGAACTTCCGAAACTTGATCCTCTTCATTAGGGATGATGGGAGAAGCTGGTCAAGAAAGTGGTTGAAACGAGTGGTGTGGACCATGTCAAGGGGAAAGCCATGATCTGAGACTCGGCTGAACACCCATGTGCTGCTTCTGGTACTGAGGTACACCTGGAGGAGAAGACAAGGCTCAGCCTTCTGCCCAGACATCTCATTGCCAGTTTTGCCCTGAATGGCAAATCCCATCTGTACTTGGGAGCCAAGAGGGTTATCCCAAGGAAAGGACAAAGCATCCAAATGAGCTGAGCAGCTTGTGGTGCTTCTGCAAAGTTCCCATAGATGCTGAATGACCACTTCCTGGGTGGCCCAAACGCTTCAGGAACTGCAGAGCTTCTTCAATTGCCATCAATTTATTGAGAAACCTGGTGAGCAAAGCTTCCTGTGTATTCCCAAGCTGCCAGCTCTTGTGGTCCGTGGTTGGGCTCAGCACCACCGCAGACCTGTACCTTTGCAGCCACACGGCTCAGCTCCACAGCAAGGTCGCCACCGGTGTTGCCAATGCCGACCACGAGGACTCGCTTTCCCCGGAAAGCCTCCACATCTTTGTATTCCTGGCTGTGGAGGTACTGGCCTTTGAAGCGATTGTTGATACCTAGGCAGAGATGAGGGAGCTTCTCCTACTGCCAGATATATTTACTTGTCTCAGCCTCATGCCTGGACCCTCTGTATCCCACAACCCTCTACCTTCCACATCTTGCAGCTGAGAAGCCTGTGGAGTCTTGGTTCCCAGGTGATGTCACCCACCTGTATCTCCTTGGCTCAGGCCTGCTTTGCAAATTATTGTGCAAGAGCCTGGCTGCATCTTTATGAGGTATTTTTCCCATTCCCGGGAATGTCCCCTGCCGTTCCCGTGGGGTGAGAATCACGTCTGCCCCAGCATGCAGGCTTTGTGCAGCAGGCAGGCTTGCAGAGGAAAATGCATCTGAGGGACCCATGGGTGGTACGTGAAACTCCAGGGGGCAGCCCCAGCCCACCCCACTGCTGAGGCAAGGCTCACCTGGGAAAGAAGCCAATGGGAAGTAGGGCTCCTGGAAATGGCCAGTGCAAACCATGACAGCATCAAAGATGTGTAGCTCCTGGACACCATCAATTTCAGTGACCACCTCCCATTGGCCTGAAGTGGTGAAATCTGGGCACTTCCTCACGCTCAGAACTGTTGTCTTGAACCAAAGCCCAACAAAACAGCAATCATGGACTCTGCTATGTTTTGGAGAGATTTGTCTGCAAAGGGCTGGGGCTGCTGGGAGCAGGCTGGCTACCCAGGTAGCTACATGCCACCTCCTAAGCTGTTAAATCCCTCCCTCCATCATTACCCTGGTGATGGTGTCGGGAGGCAGCCTAATTAAAAACATAGAGCCAAATAGGTTGCATTCAGGATGCAAAAGGTGGGTAGTCCCTGCAGGACTGCACTTGACATTGTCCTGTCCCACCTAGGTGATGCCCTGGAATCTGCAGCCACCGACAGCTCTTCTCCCCAGTGGCGTTTGAGGTCACTGCTCACCTTGAAGCGTATGTGCCGTAGGAGGTCAAAGTGCCGGGCGTACATCCGAAAGTATTCCAGAACGAGGCTGTGGTGTAGGTAGTTGGGAAAATCCTCTGGGTAGGGGAAGTCACTGAAGCAAGACATCTCCTTGGAGGTGTTGGTGATGACCGAGCGGTACACGCTGACCCTCCTGCTGTCCATGGAGTCCTGTGTGAAGCCAGTGGTGCCACTTGCTGATCTGCAGGGAAGGACTTCTTCCCCCACAAAGTATTTCAGTATTTTTCCTCCTTATATTTGGGTCCAAGGAATAAACCAGGACTAGCACCTAGTGAACGTGACTTTTGCTCCTTTTCTCTCCTTCTCCACCTTGGAGTCAGAGGGGGCCCAGTGTCTGAAACACGGACAGTCCCTGAGGGTGTGGCCAGCCTTTCATCTTTGCTAAGAGCAAAGGACATCTGAGAGAAACCCAGGGACAATCCTCCCCATGCAGGCAGCATCCACTGACCGTGTAGTGCCAGACACCCCCGATGTCCTCACTCCTCTCGAAGCAGGTGGGCTCCAGCCCCTCATCCAGGCAGCACTTGATGGAAGCCAAACCACCGACCCCAGCCCCGATAACAGCCACGCATCGCACCATGCTGTCCTGAGGCAGGCAGTGGGTCAGCTTGTGAGCAACTGGAAATAAAACAGCCCAGCAATTACCAGAAACACCAGTCTCTTCTTCCAATTCCCAGCAAAACTCCCCTGGTCTTCTCTATCTGCAGGTGTCCAGAGGGGAAAACTGTTCTTTGGAGAAAGCCATTGCCAGCTCCTGACTCAAGTGTTATGGATGGGTGTGCTCATGACGCTTCCCACTTTGCTCAGCCCACGCTGAGGGTTCAGCAGTTCTCTTCCTGCCATGGGTGGGCAAGTGGGGGGAGAAGGAGGCACCTTTAAACCTCACCGTAGTACTGCTTCTATTTATTCGTTTTCTTGGCCAGAAACAGGGCATGCAAAGAATGCAATGGGGCTCACAGCTACCTTCTTCTGCCTGCATAAAGTCATCCTCCTGAAATCTTTTCAAGAAACCATTTCAGCCAATCTGGCTGGTTTCCATGCTTTCATTTTTAAATTTCTCATTAAAGGAAGTTCTTTTGGAAACTAAAAGGTGCTTTGCTTTTCTTTTAAAAATAAAATAAAACAAAGGTGCTGTCTGACTGAGCAGGGGCAAGGAGCAGGGTTTCAGAAGTTAGCAGGGTGACAGTGCAGCTGAGATTACACAATACACAAGAGGTAAGAAACCCAGGAAACGCAGGGAGGAACTCAGAGCTCGGGGTGTGTAAACTGAGCTGGGCTGGGCTGAGCTTGACTATAAAGCAGAGAAACTAGATGAAAAATGGAATCCACGTGAGCTGTCATTAGGTAACAAAAATTCCTACTTTAGACTCTGAGGAAAGAATAATTTAAAACGTTTTTCTACCCGTTTTGTGCCCAAAAGTAAATTAACATAAGGAGGAACTGGAGGAAAGTGCAGAAGCCACGGAAAAATGAGGGAGGTGCAAAGAAAACCCTTTTGCCTGCAAAAGCCCAGCTTGAGCCACTCCTTGAATTACAGAACAGGGCAGGACGTAACAACATTCACACACGCCCCTGCTCTGTTTCCACAGCTTCCCCTGGCTTTGAGAAAAGAAAGCAACGTGCCCAGGGTGCTAAAATCACCACTCTTTGCCAGACTGCTTGCAGGCAGCTTTGCTCCAGAAGGGTCCTCTTGACACCCCCTCTTGCCTCTGCCAGCAGCGAGGTGAAGCTATAGGTGAACACCAAAACCCCAGAGAGCTGTCTAACCAGTTTTAAAACCCGCAAAACCCAACCAGAGAGAAGTAAGGAGCAAACCTTGTGGGGCAGTGCCGTGCCTTTGCTGCTCAGGCTTCAGCTAAACTTTGCTCTGGAGTTTCTCTAGCTGCAGATTCAAGGGAAAGACTGAAGTCCGGGCAGCTCGCCACGACTCTTGCGCTGCCGACCTTTACACCCACATTCTCCTGCTGTGCTTAAGTGTTCCGTCAGAAAGTTCCCAACCTGCCCGTGGCAGTAAATCCGGATTGTGATCCCAAGAATGCTGCTTGGCAAGGACCTTTGTGCTGCAGCTCACCACTGCTCGAGCAGCATGGGCCTGTCCTGATTTGTCCCACCACGTGCTGCCTGCACTGAGCAAGCGCTTGCTTAGCATCCTTGTGAAGTCAGCAAAGCATGCTCTCTTTGTCTGCATGCCAGCAGATAACATGGATGGGAGGCACGGTGCATAGTGCAGCCCAGTTTTTCATGGTCATAAGCCTCTAGACTTGTGGCTCACCCATAGCACCTGCTGGCATAGCATAGGATCTCTCAACTCCTGTGCACACAGGGAGGTGACAAGGCAACAGCCTGCAACATGCTCCTGCCACAGCCCATGAAATTTTATTGATTGAAAGTCTCTTCACACACAAAATGAACCCCCAGGATTGTCTGGTGGTGGAAAGTGCAAGGAAGCAGAGCTAGTAAGTGCTCAGCCCTGCAAGGTACCAGTGTGGTGATGAGAGTCACAAATAGAAAAGGAGGTTGTAGAGAGGTGGGGGTTGGTCTGTTCAACCAAATAACAAGTGATGGAACAAGAAGAAATTACCTCCTTGAAGCAAGGTAAGTTTAGGTTAGATAGCTGGAAGAATTTCTTCATTGGAAAGGTTATATAAGGCATTGGAAAGACTTGCCCAGGGAAGCAGTGGAGTCACTGTTCCTGTAGGTATTTGTCATGTAGATGTAGTGCTTAGGGATATGGTTTAATCAGGGACTTGGCAGTGTTAGGCTAATTATTTGACTCAACGACATTAAAGATCTTTTCCGGTGTGGGCAATTCTGTGATCCTGTGAAACTGCTGCAGCCAGGGCTCTTTTCACTGCAAAGATGCACCAACTCAACTTAAAAGGAAATTTTTGGGTCGTAGGGTTTCAGGCTGAAAGTCTGACATATGTACCCAGCCTAGATAACCCCTTGCTGGACTCAAGCCCCCAGTTCCCAGGTGATTCTCTGTGTTCCTTTCAATCTGTGATATCCAAAGCCATTTTTGCTGGTCTTGTCCTCATTGCCTCCTGGTCAGCATGGTCTGAACACAGCCGTGCCACTCAGCGGTAGGACAGCAGAGGGGCAATAGATGTTGGGGGGAAGCTGCCATCCCCAGCTGCTCAGGTCTGCAAACCTGTGCTTAGGGGTGAGCTGGAGCTATAGTGCTGGTTAGAGTTTTAAATTTGTCATGATCTGCTGGAATAACTTGGCCCCTGTCCTGTGGCACTCTGTGAGGCTGTATGACCTAAGACATATTCCCAGGGACAGAAACCTAAATGGGCTCTAAAAATCTACTGGAAACCTAAAAACAGGGCAACCAGAAGCAGAAGCAACCCTGCCACAAGAAGAATAGAAGGGCACAAGCTGGAAGATCTGGCAGGGACTCGTGTTCTTGTGGGCTTCAGGGTTCGGTCCCACTGGGTGAAGATGGCCTGGCGTGCCCCTTCCCAGCTTCCAGGACCCTCCAGCCGGTACTGGTAGGGGGTGCAGGGGCCAAAGAAAACAGTGAGGGCCAGGCGAGGGTCTCTGCAGAGCAGCCTCAGCACACTGGGCTTGGCACCGATGAGGGAGGCAATCTCGTCCATGTAGACCACCCATTCAGTTTGGAGGACTTCATCAAATGTCAGACCAAATCTTAAGGAATCAGAGAAGAAAAAGATGTGGGAGTAGGACTGGTGTCAGTGGAGCCGAGAAGAACGGGAAGTCAGATCCTCTGTATCAGTGTTACTGCATCTGAGTACAACTGGGTTCTTCACAGGAAGGGGCTGGGTGCACACGCAGTGGGAATCAGGGTTTGTCCAGACTGGAATGCTGCCACAATGTCTGTAAAGTGATGTTGGCTCTCCTGTACACACCTTTCTCATGTGCATCAGTTGATCCTTCATCACTCACAAATTGTATCTGGGCCACTCTTTCTAGCACTTTGGTAGACCTTCTCTAGAAGGTTTTGCCAAGTTGGTTATGTTTGTTGGTTTGGATTTTTGTTTGTTTGTTTGTTTGTTTACTTGGTTGTGTTTCTGAACTAGCTTCCCTTTGCTCTCTGCAGCAGGAAAAAGGCATCACCCTTTAGTTTCCCTCATATTCATTTCCAGTGAGTACTGCAAAAGCACATGGTGAATCAGAGGATTTCTGCCAGTTCACCCTCAGAACTCACAGCTTCACATCCCACCTTGTGCAGGCAGAAGAAACCCATGTGCATTTAGCCTCATGTTGCTCTGTGCAATTCTGTATTTCACTCTCCTGCACCTTTTCTGTTCTAGTGATCTAGATGAACCATAGGTTAATACACCACTCTGGTTCTGTGTCATTCATTTCCTAACGTTTCTTAGCCTTTGATCTGACCTTTTGTCTGCCTGTGAACCACACCAGTGTGCTTAGAAACCTATTCACAGTGAACCAGACAGCAGAGCTGAGAGAAGAGATGATTGTGTGTATACCTCAGGTTGGCTTTTACTTCCCTTGCTGAATTACTTTGCATTTATTAGCAGTTATTTATCCACCATTTTATTTTGATCCCTGGAGACCCTGACCCACTTCCTGAGCTCCCAAGCAAGCTTTAATCTTGACTGCCTCATATTAATTTCTCCCCATTGTTGACAGGCAGAATATCAGTGTCAAATCAAAGGTTATTTTGGCTCAGTGCAGGCAAATAAAGGGGTGGTTGGATTTGGGCATCCCTCCCTTCACCTCCACTGTATATGGAAGGAACAGCCACAGAGCATGAACTATGCTGCTCTTCCCTAAATCCCAGGGGCTTTTCAATCCACCAAGCCCCCTTCAGGGCTCTGGGGGATTGGCTTACCTTCGAACTTTGTTTTTTTTCTTCTCATTTACTTCCATCTCCATGACAGATTGAGGAGGCAGCTGACACAAGCCTAGAAAAGGAAAGACAGTGTCCTGCAGAGTTTAACTCCTGGTGGAACTTGTGAACTCATTCACTGATGCAGACTCATTTAATGGTGCAAAGCATGGGAAGCCCTTCTCTGGGAGGACAGGAAAAACTTGTTTCTCATATTTAGCTTGGCAGGGACAACTCTGCCAAAGACCAGCCCTCCACTGTGGTACAAATTCATCTGCACTTCCTCCTGTTCTTAAAGATTTGTGCTGTCAGGGCATTGCCAGTTAATTTGGGGTGAGATAGGCTGTGTAAGCTCCAGAGAGGATCTTCCCAAAGAGAAACCACAGAGCTAGTCATGGTGGACAAACAACCCTGTCCCTTAAAGAGCAGTGGATCCTGCCAGGATGGATCCACCACCATGTCTTGAAGACAAGTCTTATCTGTGCATCCAGGTTTATGTTTCCACCTCTGTGCTCTGGCTTCTAAAATATTTTAGAGAGAATATACTATATTTTGAGCAATCTAATTCAGACCATGATTTGCAAGCTCAGGTGCAGGATTGCATATCAGCTGAGTCACAGTAAGAAACGGAGTGCTCACTCTTGGCTTGCAGTAGGCAGTGTACAAAGCATTAGCTTAAAGGCATCAGCTTAATGGGCAAAAAAAGTGGTTTAAGGTAGATGTCATGAACTTGCATGTAGGTTGAGCTAAGTGTGCACTTATGTTGCTATAGCTCAGCTGAAGTGGAAGAACTTGCAAAGTCTGAGCCCTAGAAACACTTCCTTGTCCACTTTAAAGTATGCTTATTAGATTAGGAGTTTCCAAGGACAGAAATCCTTCTTGCTGTATAGAGAGGACAAGGCAGATCCAGCCTGAACTGCATTTTGATATGCAGGAGACCACATGTTAGCTCTCCTACCTTTGAAGATGCGGGTCACCCAACGTGCCTGCATCTCCATCACAGGCATCATGGCACCTGATGTCTTGATCAGCCCAATGACACCCAGGGTGGGCTTCTGCAGGTGTGTTGGAAATACATATTTGTAGAGGGATGCATGCTTGTTTTCCACCTTGATGATTTCTTCTTCTAGGAATGGGAAGGAGGCTTTGTAGCCTGTGCAGAAAACGACAATATCTACGGGCTCCTCCTTGGGGCAGTTGTGGAAGAGAACTGAATTGTGATTGAACTCCTTCACACCCGCCTTGATGGTGATCCTCCCCGTCAAGATGTGGCTTGGAAGGTCGTCATTCAGCACAGGCTCACGCATCAGACAGCTGTGGAGAGACGAGGGGCTCTGAGCAATGGAGATGACAAAAAAAAGCCTGCCAGTGTCCCACTTCCTCCCCCTGGGTCTCCAGCCCCATGACCTCCTGCTGTCTTTTGCTCTGAGCAAACAGCTCTGCCCCCCATCTCTCAAAAACCTGGCATTTTTCACCCTTGCACCAGTGTCACCCTGTCCCATATCCTTAGTGAGTCATGGACATCTCTTGCCTTCTTCTTCAGTCAATTACTCTATAGACCCTTGCTTTTCAGAGCTGATCCATGCTTTAAGTCTCACTCTTTCACTTTCCCCAGGAAGCCTCGTCAGGAATGCTCTTCTGGTCCCTCCTGGGATTTTCCAGCTTGGTTCATCTCATACTACCTAAGGGAGATAGAGGTTACCTTCTCCTAATTGGCTACAGACTCCCTGCTGGAGTCAGTCTGGGCATTGATTGCTGGAGATCTCCTCCCTGCCTACAGCACAAACCCTGTCACACTGCATGGTATGGAAGCCGCTATGAAGTACCTCTTCTCTGGTTGAAGGCCATAGTTTTCATGATTGAATCTCTGGTTCACCTTGTAGCTTAACAGCTCTCGTGAAAGGGGTCCAGGGAGGCTGTTTCTGATCAAGCTCATAAGGCGAGTGTTGAAAACCATGTCCCATGGGTAGCCATGGTCATAGACACGGCTGAGCAGCCAGGCACCTCGGCTGGTGCTGATGGTCACCTGGGAGAGAGCAGAATCAGCAGTTCAGGAGATGGATTTGCTGCTTTGCCTTTATAAACCCAAATGGACACAATGCAGACACCCACACATCTACACAATCAAAAACCAGCTACAGCATCTTTAAAATCTTCTGTCAGCTGGCAGTGGAGACGAAACAGGAGAGAAGAAAACAACGAGCTTGCTTTCAGGGTAAGATTTTGACCAAGAAATACAAGTTCAGAAAGAGCATTTGGACGCTAAACAAGGTAAACTCAGCTTGCTCTCTCTGCAGTGATTGCGAACTAAGTTATTGCCCCCAACATCACCCTCCCTGTGCCCCTGGAGTGTCTGAGTTGGGGTACCTTTGCAGCTACATGGCTGGCTTCCACTGCAATGTCCACTCCTGAATTGCCCATGCCGACCACAAGGACACGCTTCCCCTGGAACACGTCAGGATGCTTGTACTGCCGGCTGTGAAAGTAGTGGCCTTGAAACTTTTCAATGCCTTGGAGGAGAAGAAATACAGAATTGTCAGGGTTGGAAGGCACCTCAAGGATCATCTAGTTCCAACCTCCCTGCCATGGGAAGGGTCACTTTCAACAAGATCAGGTTGTCCAGAGCCACATCCAGCTTGGCTTTAAAGAAATCCAGGGAAGAGGCTTCCACTACCTCCCTGGGCAGCCTGTTCCAGTGTCTCACCACTGTCATGGTGAAAACCTTCTTTCTAATGTCTAATCTAAATCTGCCCTCCTCTGGCTTGGATCCGTACCTCCCAGTCCTATCACTACATGACACCCTAAAAAGTTCCTCCCCAGCTTTCTTGTAGGTCCCCTTCAGATACTGGAAGGCCGCAATAAAGTTTCCTTGGAGCCTTCTCCAAAAGGAGAACTCTTACTCTGTCTCCCCTACATTTTCTTTCCTGGAAGTTTAATAATGCCAGTGAGTTCTCTCCTTCTCCAAAAGTCCTGACTTCCAGATACTTGATCAATCTTTTTGCTGTCCAAACAGTCCACTTCCTTCTTGAATTATGGCACCCAAAATGAACACAGTACATCACCTAAGGTATCACCCAGAAACAAAAGCTTTTTCACTTAATCATTTGTTGGTTTTGTTGAGATAGCTTGCATAGAAAGTATCCAGATGGCAAGAGAAAGGAAATGCAATCAGTGGCCACTGGGGACTTAGGGAGCTCCAGCCCTACATCCCACGCATGCAGACTTGGTGCTTCCTCTCCAAAATGGGGCCTCATGCATGCCTGCAAGGCAGCGAGCAGGGACATATGTGCTGGGTAGGATTTGCAAGACAAATATGTGCAAGATCTGTGCTGGTACCATCTTGGGATGAAGCCTCTACTAGGTGCAAACACAGAAGTTCAGAAAAGCCTGCAGACCTTCTGTCCTACAAGCAGCTGTAGAAGCACTTGATAACACTGATGACCAGGGAGATTCATCACAGCAGTGATGAATACAGCCCTGTCAAAGATGATGGAGCTCCACAGAGAGCTTCTTTGAGGCTATGCCACCTTGCCTTGAAAATTTGCTCCGAGGTGACCAGAGCCTGTAAAAACAAGGCTGCTGAAGCATGAGGACATACTGCTGTCCATGCCACAAGGTTTGAAAAGCAGAAGCAAGAAGAGTTTTCCCCTAGGAACTGCTAGTTTTTCTTCTCCCTCTTCCTTTCAAGCAGGTAACTGCATGCAGCCATGTACTGTACCAGGAAAAGAGTGCAGAGGGAGGGATGGCTCAGAGTGTTCACCAACGCAGACCATAACAGCATCGAAGACATGCAATGTCTGCTTCCCATCTAGCTCCGTGACCACGTCCCACTGGCCCGTGGTGGCAAAGTCAGAGTGTTTCCGGATGCTGATGACAGTGGTCTGAATTGTGGAAGTGAAGCAGAGTCATGACAGGTGCCTGGCATGCATGAGGAGCTGGGCAGTGCTGAAACACTCATCACTCACCCCAAATTTGATGTGCTTCCGGAGGCTGAAGCACTCAGTGTAGCGTTGGAGGTATTCCAGGACCCAGGCATTGGGCAGGAACACTGGGAAGTCCTCAGGGTAAGGGAAGTCAGAGTATGATGACATCTCCTTGGAGGTGTTGCTGATGACCGATGCGTAGAGGCTTGGCCGGCCAGCCTCAATATCCTCCTAGCATGGCACACCACAGGGTGCATCAGCTCTGTGCCCTGGGGTGGGGACTGTTTCCCCTTTCCCCTTCCCCTGGTCTTGGGGAACAGAGACAGGAGAGGTCAGCAACCATCTCTCACACCCCTTACCCATGCCCTGAAGGCCAGCTCAACCTGCTCCCCAACACTTAAAGCTGCAGCTTCAGTGGGAAGGAGAACAGGCACTGCTGACTCACCGTGAAGCGCCAGAGCCCACCAATGTCCTGGCTCTTCTCAAAGCAGGTGGGCTCCAACCCCTCATCCAAGCAGCACTTGGTGGCTACCAGCCCACTGACACCTGCACCCACCACTGCCACTTTCATCCTCGTTGTCTCCACTGGGATTCCACACTGCAAATGGCACTTAACCTGACAGAAAACACACAGAAAACACCACTCTCTTAGGGAGCAGCTGCCTGCATAGGGGATTTCTCTGTGTACTACCCCCAAACCTTCATTCCCTTTACCAGCATTCTGGGCTCTTCATTTGCAAGTTAGGCTAAATGTCTTTAAATCTTCATTTTCTCTCTCTCTCTCTTTTTTTTCCTTAATAAATCCATCCAGCTCACCAAGTTGCTTCCAAAGCCCTATAGTTGCCCTGGAAGCTCACTTTGAAGGAATGTAGCTAAGCCACAACTCACTGCCAATTTTTCTTTCCAAGTTATGTTTAAACTATCCCTCCTTATCAGTCTGGCAAATATTTGCATTTTTATCTTTGGAGATCTGCCCCTGCCTTTCTCAAAAAAGAAAACAAATCATGTACCAGGACTATTCAGTCTGTGCATCACTGACCCAATCATGTCCTCTGTCCTCAGGGAAGATACTGTTGACTTTGACATGGCTACCAAAGCCAATGGAGGGACTGTGGGTATAGCACACCTTGGCATTAGGGGTGCTTTTGTGGCTGTACCCCAAGGCTACCCTGCTGGAGAGGTCTGGGCTGGACAGGCAGGCTCTTTCAGGGCTGCAGATGCCTCCACCCAGGTGCTTAATAGGCAGTAGCCGTAGGGTTGATGTCCAGCCCTACAAACTTCCAGGGAGATGATGAACCTGAACTCTTCCTGATAGTGCTGGGCAATGAAAAAAAGGGTGATGGCAAGGTGCTGGGGCTTGGGCTGGGCATACCCAGGATGGGGACCATCATACGGGGACCATCATGCAGGTCCCATGGAGGTGCTGCTGCAACCCTGAGCTTAACCCCAGTGCTGGTGAGGAGCACCATACTCAATTGAGTTATCAACCTGGCCTACTGGGATGGCACTACAGCCAGGGGGTACTAGGTCTCCTGCCCTGAGAAGCTTTCACTGGACAAAGGGGATGGTGGGGATGGTATGTTCATCAGAAAAAAAATCCTCAAAAAACCCAAAAATCCAATACCACAAAAAACCCACCACCCAGGAGTCTTCAGGAGAGATATTAGGTTAGACACAGCATTTTTAAACCCTGTCAAATTCCTTATGAACTATTTCAGCTTTCAGTGGGAAGGCAGAACCTAATGAACATTCTGCCTTTCCAAGTGGGAATGAAAATGGAACTTTTTCCTTTTTGCATGAAGAAAGCTCTAGCAGAAGCTGCTGATGGATTGTTAACTGTTTGAGAGAGTCCTCTTTTTCATGGTGGGACTTAACTTGTATCATAAACATCTCCCAGTTTTGTATGCTACTGAACCCCACACCCTTTTGCAGAGGTCATAGGGAAAAAAAAATCTCTAGGAAATTTTCTCTGCTCCCCCACACCTGTTTCTGCCACGCTTCCCATAATGACCCTGCAAGTATTTGTAGCAGCTAACCTCAGAAGTGTCAGTTTGTGGGGTGCTTGCTTGGGGCAGGGAGAGATGGAAAGGGTTTGCAGCCCCTCAGGGGCACACTTACCTCCCAGGCTCAGCTGCTTGTGCTCTGTCTCACTGCTGCCTCCGGGAGAGACCTTGCTCCCAATTTATAGGCAATACTCTGTGCTTTGGCAGAGGCAGGAGAGAGGGCGACTCCCTCTGCCCTGGCAGGAACACTACGCTCCACAGTGATTGCACAACTCGAGTTTGCAGTGGGAGGTGTGGCTGAACTGCTGTTGTTCAGGGTGAGCCAGATGACCTGCTTGAGGATCCCTAGAGGAGATTGAGTGGGTGGGAGATAGTGGAGTGGTCCAGGTGTAGTCCTCAGTCGTGCAAGGAGGACCTGTGGTGGCTCCAGCTGTGGAGTTTTTTTGATTGCCTCATTGCTGCCTTTCAAAAGGGAGCTGAAGCTGCTGGTGGACAACAGGGTTTTGGTAGAATTCTGCACCCAGAGAACCTTTGAAATAAGTGAGCTAGTTTTGCAGTCACTGTTCATGGAGTGCTGAGGCTGCATCATGCCGTTGGCTGTATGTACAGCTGCTGGCGAAGGCAAGAGGCTCCCCATGCAAACTGGGAGATCATTAAATGGCCACCAACACCAGTATACCAAGGTCCTATGCACAAATGAAGTGGAAATGTTAGGTGAGGTATGGATGTGGGACATAGTCCTCATCCAGGTATCTCCCAGGGGTATATGATGTTGGAAGTGAAAGGGACAAGGGTGGCTTTGGATAAGGCCTTGCCCTTAGATACTCAATATACTTAGGGGTGACCAGTGAGAAAGTATGGAAGTATGGACACAGCTGGACAGTTGCTAGAGGACTGGGTATTTAGGAAGATTGGTGATGAAAAGAATACTAAGTGATATTTGTGCCATGGGATGACAGCACATAGCTCACTGAGGCTCTGCAGCATGAGCGCTGGGAACATGGTGAAAGCTGTCAGCTCCATCCATAGTGACTGAGGGAGCTGGGGCTGTTCAGTTTGAAGAAGAGTAAGCTGAGGGGAGACCTCGTTGCTGTCTACAACTACCTGAAGGGACATTGAAGAGGCTGGTGCTGGTCTCTTCTCTCAGGTAATTGGAGACAGAACAAGGGGGAATGGCCTCGAGCCAAGACTGGGTAGGTTTAGATTATCATAGAATCATAGAATCATAGAATGGTTTAGGTTGGAAGGGACCTCAAGGATCATCCAGCTCCAACCCCCTGCCATAGGCAGGGACACCTCCCACTAGAGCAGGCTGCTCAAGGCCTCATCCAGCCTGGC
>WAAF01020842.1:1059-12279 GCA_013400475.1 Tricholaema leucomelas | reverse complement strand
ACAGAAGTGAGACTGACTGGTCTGTAGTTTCCAGGGTCATCCTTTTTCCCCTTCTTGAAGATGGGTGTTATGTTCGCCCTTTTCCAGTCAACAGGAACTTCACCAGTCTGCCATGACCTTTCAAACACAATGGACAGTGGTTTAGCAACTTCATCTGCCACTTCCTTCAGGACCCGTAGGTGGATCTCGTCAGGCCCCATGGATTTGTGCACATTCAGATTTCTAGATTAGATATTAGGAAAAAGTTTTTCATGGAGAGAATGATCAGGCACTGGAATGAGCTGCCCAGGGAGGTGGTTGAGTCACTGACCCTGGATGTGTTTAAGAGTCGTTTGGCTGTGGTGCTTAGGGATATGGTTTAAGGTGAATCTTGTAGAGTAGAGTTATAGGTTGGACTTGGTGATCCTGAGGGTCTTTTCCAACCTGGATGTTCTTGTGATTCTGTGATCAAGGCATCACCTTGGCACTGACAAAAGTACTCCTGGACTGGTGGACCCAGAATTGCAACAGCTCTTTAAGAATTAACCAAGAAGGCTGTAAGGGAGAGGGAGGAAAACTCATTCAAGGTTTACAGAACAGAAGGTGATAAGTAAAGCTTCTTCATCCAACAGACACCTGCTCAGAGGCTGTGCTCAGATCTGTGGTGACACAAGATGGGTCTATAGCTGGGACTTGAAACTAGAAGTGGAAATAAGATGCACATTGGTTACAAGGAGGGTAATCAGCTATAGGAAGGGTCTGCTAAGCTTTGTGCCAGACACAACTTGTTTTTTTGGTTTGTGGAGGCACAGGACTCACCATCCCTGTGCTAGGGCACTGTCAGGAGTGCAGCGGCCAAGACTACCACAGATCCGCAGCACCCACAAAGGTATCAGCCTTCGCAGAATCGTTGGGGCTGGAAAAGACCTCTGAGATCATCAAGTCCAGCCTACGACCTAACACCATGACATCAACTAAACCATGCCACCAAGTGCCACATCTTTTCTTAAAGATCTCCGGGGATGGTGACTCCACCACCTCCCTGAGCAGTCCATTCTAGTGCCTAATCACCCTTTCTGTGAAGAAGTGCCTCTTTATATCCAACCTAAACCTCCCCTGGTGCAGCTTCACACAGTGTCCTCTTGTCATGTCACTAGTTGCCTGGGAGAAGAGCCCAACCCCTACCTGACAACCTCCTTCTAGGTAGTTGTAGAGTGGTAAGGTCCCCTCTCTTGGGCTTCCCTACCCCTGGATCTCACACTGTGTTTGGCCAGCACCTGGCTTCCTGGCTTTGCCCCTGGGATCACATTAAGTTTGAAGCACACACCCAGTCTGTGGACAGCTGTGTCAGCCGCACTTCAGCACAGCTCAGCCAGTGGCAGCTAAGAGCAATGTGCTTGCAGGGTGTGGAGTCTGTGAAATTGAACTCATTTATTTGAATTCAGGTTTCAGACCACTGTCATGAACATGAAGAAACATTCAGAGTTTGCTCTCCTAGGCCAATGGGACATGGTTACGAAGACAAAAGGACAACAAGCCTTGCATATCTTTGATGCAGATGGAGTTTCCACAGGCTACATCTCCAAGCTTTCCCTCCCACTAGACTCTTCTCCAGATGCACAAAACATTGTGCTTGCAAAGATACTTGCCAATGCTCAGCAAAATAATGTAGAGAATCTGGCAAATATTTTGTTCTCCTGCTTTTCTGAGCTCCCCAGCAAGCCTCCAAGTGACTTGTAGCTAGAGGGACATGGTGGCAGCAGGTGTGGTGCTAGTGCTTTTGGGAGAGCAGTTGAGGGGAGCTTTCTAGAAGAACAAATTGTATTTTGCTATATATGAGTGGCTGACAGAGTAATAGGGCCAAATACCTTCACTGCAGCTGCTTACACAGTGGTGGCTCTGGCTATCCTTGATGGGGAATCTAGCCTGGAGAGACACAGAATGAGATGCATTGTATGTGTCTAGGGTAGGAACACCTCTAAAGCTTCAGTGCTCTGCAATTAAAACTCACTTTCCTGTGATCTGCCTCAGGTCTGTGGTGTTCCCTTCCACAAATACCTCTGTAATGGTCTTGACCAGGAGTGCAGAACTAAAAGTATAAGTGGAGATGGACAGTATGATAGCAGGGAGGCAGTTACTGTAATTGTGTACATGTACATGCATGTCCAGAGTGCTGAGAAGCCCTTGGAAACACACAGGGAAATTCTGGTTGCTCTACTTACCTCTGCTGCTGGCACAGCAGGGAATGTCATCCTGGGACACCTGGGACCCACTTTCTCTCCAGATTCTCTCACTGGACAGTCTGTGCAGAGCAGAATAGACCAGAACGGACAGCATATCAGTGGAGGTTTATATGTTCAGGGATAGAAAAAGGCTTCATGGCTCGGTGTTTAAGCAGAGCATCCCTTGGTGTGCTTGGGTCAATCACCGTGAATATCTGTTGCTGCAGAGACAGGAGCAGACATGGCCTCAAAGGTCCCTGTCCACATATCTGAGCAAGCAGTATCTGCTGCCACTCCATGATACCCTGCCATCACCATGATACCCTGCCATCACCATGACACCCTGCCATCACCATGACATACACATACACATCTGGGGAAAATGAGCTTTCACTAAGGGATGGACTGAGCCCAAGTCAGGACACATAATCTGGGGAATTGTTTCACCACCTTCCCTCTACCCAGCCTGGAACACCAAATAGCTGTATTTGTCATATGCTGGGGCACAAGCCTCATTGGAATTTGGGGTTTATCAGTCACAGAGGATCATAGGAAAAGCCAGGAGCTGCAAATAACCACTGGTGGCTCAGGATGAGAGCTCAGAACAGTATGTTCACATGCCTGGCTGCTGGTGAGACCCTTCTCTCCTTGAAAAGTGAAACTCCCTGGCACTGTGGTAGAAGTTTGGGCTCTACAATGGGCCTTTTATTCTTAGAAGGAAGAAGAAACTGAATATATCCCTTCAGTCTTAATCAGAGGGGAAAGGCACCTCCTCTACAGAACTCCAGCATCAGTTTTGCCAGCTCAGTGCGAAATAATGCTTTAAGCCAAGGAGGGGCAAATCTGCGTACAAACAAGTCCCAACACAGCCTGCTTTGCAGTTTTCTAGGCTTTTGTCAGCAGTTTTTGGCATGTGTCATAGTGAAGGCAGACAACAACAACAATGAAAAAGAAATAAAGGGTAAAGGTTCCTGTTAAGCTAATCTCTAAGCAAAATGGGGTGCTCAGCATCATACAGCCACTGCTGCCACACACCCTATTAGAATAATTGCAGTTACTCTGGGGGGGCTGAAGAAGTGACAGCTACTTTTCTGGCATTGTTGCCGCTGTTTCTGCCACTCTGCAGTTCCCTGACTCTCTTCAAGAGAACTGAAGTAGGTTGACCATCCCACTAGTTCATGTTCTCAACAAATTGGTCACGCAGGATTATCCACAGTGATGCACGTGATTGTTGATGTCTAGGTGGACTTTGTCTCCTGGGCTGGAATTGCCTTGCAGGACAGGGGCAGAAGCATGCACCCATTCAGATGATGAAGGGATGGTATCCTTTGCCAGATTGGAAAAGGGGGTTTTAATTCTCTCCTTCAGTTCTTCCATGCTATCTTTAATGCCATCCTTAATGCTATCTTTTATCTCTGTACCCAGAGTTTTTATGGCAGAGATTATGGCAGAATGCAACAAGCTGTCCTCTATCTGCCTGAGCTGGTCAGTGAATTCACCAACAGTGAAAGACCTTCCATTATCGCTCCTTGATAGAAACCTGCTAGCCAAGATGTTAGCATAGGATGAAGGAGCAAGCTTAATGAGCTTCTTCATGAGACCTGTTCCAAGAGGAATGTCATCAGGCTCATGAGTGCCATGATCTCCATAGAGCACTTCCTTCACAGCAAACTCCTTCAGAAGCTTAATTCCCGGCTCAATGGTGTTCCACTTCTTGGCCGCCCATGGCAGATCATCTCAGGAAGGATATCTCATAGCCACAGCCAACAGAAGGTGTGTCCACAAGCTAACCTTACCACGAGGACTTGCTAGGTATTTGTCCACTCCACTCTCCTTGGTAAGTGGTCCTAGCTGCTTGGCAGACTTGTCTCCTACCTGCAGAGCATTTGCACCAATAACACAGCATCTCACCAGCCATCTCAGGATTGTCTCTCCTGATTCCCTTGCGTATTCACTTCTAACTTCCCTGATCTCTCTGAGGGAATTGTTGGAATCCTGGATGTCATCTTTCTCCTCTTCCTCTGGTTGTCCTGGTGGTCCTTGGCCTAGAAACAGAACTTTCCTAAGAGCATTCTTAAACTCCTCAGAATCACCCTCCTTGGCAGCCAATCTCACAGAGCTCCTCTTGTCAGAGTATTGTGATTTCAGTATGTTGGCTAAGTCTTTAAGACTGTATTTCTCCTCTTCTTCTTCTTGTGTACCAGAGGTTCCCTCTCCTAAATCCGCTCTTGAATCACTCTCTGTTGAATGTTTCATCTTAGCCTTAGCTTTTGCTGGAGCAAGGAAAATTGGAGCCAAAAAAGGCTTTGGGAGTGCCTTCTAGTGGGTCTGAATCATTGAGGGTCTGACCTGAGGCCTGTGAGTTTGAATCTGGTTTCTGCTGCCTGAGGATTTGAACTAGGTGAAGAAACAGCAGAGACTTGAACAGCTGGACCTGTTCTTTGGCTGCCTGCCATGTTATTGTCAACAACCAAGACTTTGGCAGTTGTCCCAGAACCTGCGGGAGGAGGTGCAGCGATGGACATGACAGCCCCCTCTTGCTCTCCACTCAAACCGACATTGTTTTCATTTTCTCTATGCCTTATCTCTAACTATCTTTGAAAGGACACTTGTCTCTTTTTCTGTTTTGTTAAAGGAACCACATTCGAATTTCCATTCCACAATGGCAGCATTAGGGCTAAAACCAGAATTATTAGGGCTAGGATCACATGTCATAAATATACCACTGTATCACATGTGTAAAATTCACTACAAGGATTTGGCAGGTCCGTTTTAGACAAAATTACATGCATTAAAGTTGCTGGAGGAGAAAAAGGAGTTTTAATATTTCCTGACTTACTAAAAGTAGATTTGGCAATAATTTCAGTAATATTGAAGCCAATCCAACTGAGACAGTAGTCTCCAAAGTCCAAAAACATCCCTTTAAGCTTTTTCCATATCATATAAAAAAAAAATGAACCAATTTTCACTGTCAAACAATGGTATAAGAACCATGCCCCTATCAGGTACAACACAGAAAATAAAATTAATTGTTAATTTCCAGACTTAATTAACAATCAATCAAATTTAATTAGCCCCATATTGGGTGCCAAAAATAAGGATGTGACGGTTTGGGTGTGACCTGCGCCCCCACTTTTATGAAATCACCCAGATTAGACTCAGTCAAGCTGGAAATTAGAATGAAACTTTATATTTACATCTTAGCACAATATACCAGCAGGTATTTACAATCTATACAGCTATAGACAGAAATATACACGCTTTAAAAAGTAAGAGAGGAACACAACAGCCCTCCCAGAAACCAGAGTCCCCAGGAGGGGCTCTCAACCCCTCTTTCACCTCCTTTCCACCCCTCTACCTTATCCCAGACTTTGCCTTACATTCAAGGTGAGTTTGGAGAATTGGCCAGGAAGGTTAGAAAGCAGAAGGGTTAGGTAGACAGCAGATTAGGGAGAAAAGTGCAGGCAGCCAGAGCCAGAGAAAGCAACTATGTTATCTATATGTTCTTGTTTTTATACATCTCAGCAAGCCTATGAGTGAAGTAGACATCACCATTGTTTCCTTTTCACAGCCTATAATCTAACTCTTCCCACCAAAATATTCCAGCTAGCTTCAAACTAGCACATTGATATTATCACTGCCTCTCATTATTGACCAGAAGGCTCTGATCACCATTGCTTCTCTGCACATGGAGGTCAGGCTGCCTCAGAGGTGGCTGATGCCTCCCATGGCTTACTATGAGGCTGTGGGATATGGCAATCCATGGGATAGATGAAGGCGGCAAGAAACTGCTAGTGGAAAAATGTGTATTCCACATCCCCATTTGAATCTGGATTTTGGCACTGAAAAAAAAATATTTATGCTTTGGACTAAGGCAAATTCCTCCTTAAAAAGCCCTAACAAAACAGAACAAAAAGGACAAAACCTTTCTGCCAAGCAGTGGGGGCTGTTTTCCCATCTACTTTACTATTCCCAGCATGTAGAGGACACTTAAATTTATTTTAAATCAGATCTAGATTTGTTCAATATGTTAAACTCCTTCTAAAACCTCTCAAGGCATTACTGTTCAGGAGACCCAAAGGATCTGTTGGAGCAGACATGGGCTGTAGCAGCTTTGCTTGCTAGACAACAAGATCTCTCCATGGAGGGCACAGATGTTTTACTCCAAAGTATTTGTCAAAGTTTAACCTGGATTAATAAGTCACCACGTTTTCCAAGCATGTAACCCATGGAATTTGTCAAGGCAAAGATGCTGTCCTTGTTAAACTGATATTTTATCAAAGCCTGTGGAGGTGCAGGGTTTAACCTCTTGTTTTGGGAAGTTTTAAAATGTACATTTGACAGCTTCCCCAGACAACGGCGCACAAGAACAACCCTGATGGACACACACACCTTCCCTTGCCCACCCTATCTGTGCACCTGGACTCAAAAGCAGATAAAGACATACACTCCCGAATTACCACGTGAGATGCACTCAAAAAGTGCGCAGCACAAGGAAGAGCTTGAGACCCTTCTCAGCTCTTCTGAGCCAAACCTCAGTGTTAAGGTGTCTCTCTCTGTCATTTCACAGGTAATGACACATAACTGCTGAAGAGACCATCAGAGCAGGCAGGAGTTACAGTTAAGGTCACTTGTAAGCAGTCACTTGTAAGAGCTTTCTTGAAAGCACAGTGTTAAGACATGCACAGCCCATCCAGAAGGCATCTCCCTACCACCACCAGGCAAAGTCAACCAACAGCCTTCAAGTGTTTCAAAAATTCAGTCCGTGCAGGTGACTCCTTTCTGTAAATATTGACCAGGCTCCAAAGCTGAGAAGTTTGAATGCTTTCAATTCCTGCTGCCTCTTCATCTGCAGCAGAGGTGTTCCCGTGGCTAACAGTCACATCCCCCAGCATGGGCTCCTGTCAAAGTCCAGAGAACAGAGATTAAGAATATCTCTGTTCAGATGAGCAAGATCTGTTCTTATGGATTTCCATATTGTGAAATTAAGGTACAGACGAGACCATGTATCACCACAAAACTGTTTATTAAAAGATAATGTTGGACAAAACAGAGAGAGAGAAGGAGGGGAGAGAGATAAAGAGAACAATGGAGGAGAAGAAGAAAGGAAGGAAAAGAGCTGGGATCAGCTACCCTCAGTCACAGATGGGTGGAGGAGATAGAGAGATGGGTGTGTGGCTCAGGGATGATCTTCTGTGGAGTTCGTCAGGGGTTTTTCTGGTGGTGCTGCTGGTGGTGGTGCAGCTCCGGAGGTTCACACTTGGTGGTCTGTTGATGGTGCACACTGGGTTGTCTGGTGAAGGTCCACCCTTGGTAGTCTGGTGGAGGTGCACACTTGGTGATCTGGTGGAGATCCACCCTTTGGCAGACATCGTTCATGTCTTTTTACACAGTTTTTTAGCTCGATGTCCAGGTGTAGCTCCCCAGGGAAATCTTCCTGTGTGTTCATGCATTTGCAGGGGTCCGACGGCAGCGCCAGGGGAGGGTCTCCGCTCCCTCCCTGCCCTGTACCTGTCCATACCCTGAATACACATAAGCCTTTTCTCTCTGGGGTAGCTGACATAAGATGTACACATCCTGGGCATTCAGGCTGAGGTCCAGGAATTTCCAAGGCATTGTCTGTTGATTTGCATCCCTGAGCTTTAAACTGAGCACCTAGTCTGAGTTAACAGAGGAGGTTAACAAAGGCAATCTTTATCTTTGTTGATGAACAAGAGAGAGGATTTAGACTCTCACAGCTCCTAATTCAGCCAGAGCCTTGTGCCAGCACCATGCCAGCCTCCCATCTAGAAGCACTTTCATGCATTTATTGCCAGAAATCAGGTTTTAAAGAGGACTAACCCCCAACATTATGCCCTGTGCTACTCTCATTGCCAGAAATCAGGTTTCTAAGGAGCACTAACCCCTCATACCATTAAGCAATGGGCTACTCTCAAACCACTCAGAAGTACTTTGCTGAGGAGTCAGCACATGCACTGTGGAGCTGTACTAGTTCACATCAGCTAGTAGATCTTTCACTCCAACAGCTTCACAAAACCCTATGAGGCAGGATGGGAAGAGAGCTCAGGAACATCTAACTCATACTCACCTCCAAATACAGCTGTAACTGAACTATACAACCTTATTTCCATCATCTGTTTAAAAAGCTTCTAGTGACGGAGACTCCCGCATCTCCCACACAACTTGATGCCTGCTTTGAAGTGGCTGTCAAGTTTTCTCTCATTCTCACAGCAGAGACAAGCTGTTAGATGATATTTGGGTGTAATTGAGGAGATTCTGCAGCACTACCCCTCCGTCAGTCCAAGTGGGAAGTTCCAGGTTAAATTGATAGAGGAGCTCTGGCTGGTTAATTCCTTGGCTCATTCAATTGGTTCATTCCTTAGCTCATTCAATTGGCCTGAGAAGCTGCTCATTGCTCACAGTTGGTCTTGAGACCTTAGGGCTGATCAGCACCACTGAAGATTAGCCCCACTGGCAGTTTTCCTATTTGTACTCTGGAAAGTATTTTTTAATAGATAAATTGTCTTGCAAGGCCCAAAGTACAGGGTTATTTCTCTGAGAGATTCACCAGTCTGATGAGATTAGAACTGGGAGAAGCTGGACTACTGTGGCCAAGGCAGGCAGACTTCATATAAACAAACACACCAATGACATGAGCAAGTGACTTGCAGGAGGAGAAACAACAGACTGGTGCAGCAAGATGTGCTGCTGCTTGAGGAATTTATGAGCCAAGCTCAAGCTTCTTTTGTTATCTCTGAGTGGAAGGAGAGATGAAAATAAGAGAGCCTAGACCTTCAGTTTAACCCATACAGCATGGAAATATTTGCCCTTGAACTCTGCAAGAAGAGGTGGAAGGCTTGCAGTGAACTTCAGGAGCCTTGAACGGCATTTTTCAGTGCAGCTTTGGGTGCAGTTCCTCCTTAAAAAGCCCTAACAAAACAGAACAAAAAGGACAAAACCTTTCTGCCAAGCAGTGGGGGCTGTTTTCCCATCTACTTTACTATTCCCAGCATGTAGAGGACACTTAAATTTATTTTAAATCAGATCTAGATTTGTTCAATATGTTAAACTCCTTCTAAAACCTCTTGGTTCAGGAGACCCAAAGGATCTGCTGGAGCAGACATAGGCTGTAGCAGCTTTGCTTGCTAGACAACAAGATCTCTCCATGGAGGGCACAGATGTTTTACTCCAAAGTATTTGTCAAAGTTTAACCTGGATTAATAAGTCACCACGTTTTCCAAGCATGTAACCCATGGAATTTGTCAAGGCAAAGATGCTGTCCTTGTTAAACTGATATTTTATCAAAGCCTGTGGAGGTGCAGGGTTTAACCTCTTGTTTTGGGAAGTTTTAAAATGTACATTTGACATCTTCCCCAGACAACGGCGCACAAGAACAACCCTGATGGACACACACACCTTCCCTTGCCCACCCTATCTGTGCACCTGGACTCAAAAGCAGATAAAGACATACACTCCCGAATTACCACGTGAGATGCACTCAAAAAGTGCGCAGCACAAGGAAGAGCTTGAGACCCTTCTCAGCTCTTCTGAGCCAAACCTCAGTGTTAAGGTGTCTCTCTCTGTCATTTCACAGGTAATGACACATAACTGCTGAAGAGACCATCAGAGCAGGCAGGAGTTACAGTTAAGGTCACTTGTAAGCAGTCACTTGTAAGAGCTTTCTTGAAAGCACAGTGTTAAGACATGCACAGCCCATCCAGAAGGCATCTTCCTACCACCACCAGGCAGTCAACCAACAGCCTAAAATCTGAGAGTGCTGAGACCCAGGCTTTGGTGGTGGTGACATGGAGTGGCCTTGCATACTTGAGAATAGCTGCAGAACAGAGGAATTCCAAACCAGCAGCCATGTGTAGCTTCCCGATGATCCCAATGGTCAGTAATAATGCCCTGTGCTCTGTCACGGGGAAATAAGTGCAGCTGAGGTGACCTCAGCAGCACAAACACAGGCTATCACCACATGTTTGACAATGATGAAGTTATCCATCCTGTTTTGCATGGTGGCCAGCCCAAGAGAGCTCCAGTGACAGCCTGGCCCACGTTCATTTGTTTGCTATACCTAGGGAAGGCAGAACTGGCTTGCCAGCACCCCGCAGACCTTTTTTCTTCATTCCCTAACATTATCTCTACTCCCCTCATTAGAACCCTGACACCCCCCCAGTTCACCTCACAGCTGCCAAGGCCAAGAGCTGCCTTTTCTCCCCATTGCTCTTAATTCCATGTAACCTGGTAGTTTGGCTTTTCAAAAGCAAGGGCTCCCATCTCCCATCATGTTTAACATGGGTCCTGCCAGCACCCTGTGAGCTCTGCAGCAACATCCTCTACTGTTGCTGTTTATGTGCTAGCTGGCTAACAAGGCTGCCCTCATCATGTAGAAAGGATAGACTGCACAACTTGTTGATTGCAGAAGAATTAAAACCCCTGCTCTGATGATATCACTATTTTTTAATTTAAGTTTGAGATAAGTGTGTCTGAGGTCTTTGGAGTCTTTGGAGCTAGGCCACAGTTGAAGGAAGAGCTTGCTTCCCACAGTGGGAAGCTAACACATCATTTGGACAGAATAAATCAGAGCAGACAAACTTCTTCATCTCCTGGTATGTTAGTTTGAAGCTAGCTAGAATGTTTTGGTGAGAAGAATTAGATTACAGGCTGTGAAAGGGAAACAATGGTGATGTCTACTTCACTCATAGGCTTGCTGAGATGTATAAGAACAAGAGTATAAACATAGATAAGGCATTCGGGCACTGCCTGGGCTCTGGGCTGCATTTCTCTCTAACCTCACTTACCATCTCTCTGATTAATCCACTTGCTTCCTAAGCCCCTGGCCAACCCTCCATTCTTCCTTGGGGCACAAGGCAACATCTGGGTTAAGACAGGGGGGTGGGAGAAGGTAGGAGGGCGGTTGGGAGCCCCTCCTGGGGACTCAGGTTTCTGGGAGGGGTGTTGTGTTTCTGTATTACCTTTTACCTTGTATATTTCTGTATATATACTGTAAATATCT
>WAAF01020841.1:443400-453506 GCA_013400475.1 Tricholaema leucomelas | reverse complement strand
TCACTTTACCTCGATCTCGTTCTGGCAAGCTCCCCACTGGAGAGAGCAGGCCAGTTACACAGTCAGAGCCCACGTCTGCTGCCCTTTGGAGAATCACTGAGCTGTAGGACCCCACTGAAGTGGCTTTCCAACTACTCATGGCTGGAGTCAAGCTGTAGCTGAAGCATTACAACAGTTAGTACAACATGGAAACAAGTTGTTTCTTTTCACCTCTCCTAGGAAGGAAATTTGAGCCAGGCAGCCTAGTGTCAACCTCTTTATGACAATCTAAACAGATCTGAATCCATGGAAAGGCTAAGGAAAAACCTGCTGGCACTGCTCCTGCTGGAATCCCACCTCAGAAACATCTGCAGAGGGTTACTTAATCACACTGTTGCTGTGCCATAACGCTGCAAACAAGGACTTGGTTTGGGAACCATATTTAAGATGCCAGCTCTTGACAACCAGTTGCAAGCAATGTTGAAAGCTCTGAGGAACCCAAGGTGCAAGTTAAATGTTGAAGCTTACAGAGTGGTATAAGCACTTGTGTACTTAATACACCACTAAATACCTTCGTGCTCACTGTGACAAAAGGGGAAAAGGGCTTAAAGTTACTTGTGCTTTTTGACGGTTTTGATCATCTTAATGGGTCCAGAAACACCTGAAAGTGTCCCTTGTAATTCACCATGGCTGATCACAACACAAAGGACTGAATCAGTGAGAAGATACAATTGTAAGTGTGTTCTCTCAATGACAGAAAGAATAGGAAGCAGGACAGCAGCCACTTGTACTACACCTCAGCTGCCCACCCTGCCTGTCCCTTTTCCTTGCACACATCCCACCCCTGCAGCATTTGCACCACAGTCTGTCCCTTTTCCTTGCACACATCCCACCCTTGCAGCATTTGCACCACAGTCTGTCCCTTTTCCTTGCACACATCCCACCCTTGCAGCATTTGCACCACAGTCTGTCTCTTTTCCTTGCACACAGAATCACAGAATTAACCAGGTTGGAAAAGACCTCTAGGATCATCGAGTCCAACCTATCACCTAACCATTCCAATTAAGTAACCTATGGCACTAAGTGCCTCATGCAGCCTCCTCTTAAACACCTCCAGGGATGGGGACTCCACCACCTCCTTGGGCAGCCCATTCCAATGCCAATCACTCTTGCTGTGAAGAACTTCTTCCTAACATCCAGCCTGAACCTGGCCTGGCACAGCTTCAGGCTGTGTCCTCTTGTTCTGTCACTGGTTGCCTGGCAGAAGAGCCCAACCCCACCTGGCTACAGCCTCCCTTCAGGGAACTGCAGACAGCAATGAGCTCTGCCCTGAGCCTCCTCTTCTGCAGGCTGCACACCCCCAGCTCCCTCAGCCTCTCCTCACAGGGCTGTGCTCCAGGCCCCCCACCAGCCTTGCTGCCCTTCTCTGGACACCTTCCAGTACTTCAACATCTCTCTTAAATTGAGGGGCCTAGAACTGGACACAGCACTCAAGGAGTGGCCTGACCAGTGCTAAGTACAGGGCAAAAGGACTGCCCTGGTCCTGCTGGCCACACTGTTCGTGATCCAGGCCAGGATGCCATTGGCTCTCTTGGCCACCTGAGCACACTGCTGACTCATGTTCAGTTGCCTGTCAACCCCCAGGTCCTTCTCTCTCTGGCTGCTCTCAGCCACTCTTGCCCCAGCCTGTGGCACTGCATGGGGTTGTTGTGGCCAAAGTGCAGAACCTGGCACTTGGCCTTGTTAAAACTCCTGGCACTGGAGTGTGCCCACCTGTGCAGCCTGCCCACACATCCCACCTTTGCAGCACTTGCACCATGCCCTCACCCATGCCGCAATGGCAAACACGCAGTGCACCCAAGTGCAATCAGCAAGGCAGTAGCTACCTTCCTGTGTACCTTCCTTCAGGAGGAAACACTGCTGAGACATTTAAATACTGGTTCTGCACCTCCTCATTACTAAGGCTTACTCAATATTTAAACCACTTAGCCATGTTTGAACCATGCAAGCCACATTTAAACCAAACTGCTGGACTTTAACACCTGTGGGTTTTGCACTCACTGCAGCTGAAACTTGAACCTAGGCTCCCAAGCTGCTTGCCAGGAGGGCAGCTCTTCTGCACCAACATGCAGTGACAGGCACCCAGGCCATGGCAATGTGTGCTAAGTGAGGCACTCTCTCTGCATGTGGCTGCTGATCAAATGAAATCATAAACAAACTCGTGGGAGGTAATCTCCCTTCCCCTTCTCTAGTCTCTAGCCAGCCACTGTCGTAAGGCAGGACCGAGGGGCTCCTGAAGCAAGCAGAGATCACAGCTGCTGTGGCTCTTCCTAGAGCAAACAATCCTTCACAGCCTTTCTCTTGTGTAGAGGTTGAATGGCAAGAACCAAGGTAATGCTTCCCTTCCTGATGGAAGGTTGAAAACTAATTTGTCCTGGATGTGCTGTTCATAGAGGATGCCTGTAGCCATGGTTAAGAGGAGCGGTGGGCACATTTCAGCTGCCACTATGACATAACACCTTCACTTTTGTCACTTACCCATGAATCCCAGTAACAAGGAAGATAAGGTTGCCGTTGATCTTGGTACAGTTGATGAACTTGTCAATGTTGCTGGAATCCACCGTCTGAGCTGACACTAAACTCCCCGTTCCAATGCCATCACATGCTGCCAAGACAAGGAGTTTGTGTAAGGCACTGGGAAAAGCCATTTGTGAAGCAGGAGGTGTTGGTCACCTGGACACAAGTCTGCATTTCTTACAGAGACAAAGCAGCAGAGAGCTGCTTAAACAGCAGCCTTTGCCCACATTACCAAAACAGCAGGTGATGGGTTCAAAGCTAAAGTACCTGCCACAGAAGGATGTCCTGGCACACAGTCAAGGTGATCCAGACTAGATCTAAAGGCAGGTATGAACCACCCCAAATCCCACTGAAGCCAGCTGTAAGCAGACAGGTACAACTTCGCCCAGACTAGCCTGGTGGCTGTTCACTTCTTTGCGCACCACTCGCTGCTGAACCTGTGAGGTCCTAACGCTCCCAGTGAGCAAACTTCTCTCTTGTATTTTCTGGGACATAGAACACAGCCAGGAAAAAAAATCCTGATGACTTCCATCAAAAAGGTATCCTCCCTCTTCCAACAGCAGCTACCAGCAGTGGATCTGAACCTTTCACACACATGTGATAGCCTTCCTTCTCACAGAGCAAGCCTAGGCTCTTGGCAGCACCCCCACACGTGCGTTTTCACACACAAAGCTACCCACCCAAGAAAAGAGCTGCTTACTGCAGGTAGGCAAAAGGATGCACATCACCCTCATGCACAATTTAGCAAGTGACTGCCCTGCTTGGATGTCTCTCTTTGGCTCTTTTGGCCACATGGAGTGACTGCTGATTTACAGAACCGTTTCAGTAGCTCCAGTGTGAATTATCTTCCAGATGTGGACTCCACTAGATGTAAAAATGGCATAGGCCCATGATGGTGCTTTGCTCCCGAGACCTTCAAGAAAGGAGCAGAAAGCCTCCCTCATGGAGCTTGGGACAGTAAAACAAGCTTTACATTTCACTCTTCTCCACAGCACAACACTGACAAACTTCTAGTCTACGTTTTAGACACTTAGAAACCCATGGGAGATTCTGGGGAAACAGAGAATCTTCTGAACAAGGGAGAAACTAAACAAAACCCTTGTGTTGGAGTAACAAGTATGAGACACCACAAACTGCAGCTTTAGCACAGCCCCCTTGGGAAGGGCCAGAAAACAGCTCTAAAACACCCCCAGGAACTACTTGTCCATAAGATAACAGCTTAAAGAATTCTTTCAGCTCTGTCTAAACCCAGCACGACATCTCTTTAATCTTCATCTAATTCAAAGGACTTGGTTTGGGTCTGTTACCATCACAGCTGAATCCATGTTCCTTCTGTCGTACATAGTGCACACACAGCTGACAACAGCTCCAAGTTCTGTGGCTCTCCAAAGGCTTCAATGCACTCATGAAGGGTATTTCATGCCACCCTGCCCTGCTCTATTACAGCACAAGCCACAGTCAGGAAAGTTTATCCTCAGCTCCTGCCTACCTTTAGGACAAATGTCAGTGCAGGGCTTGCACATCTTAATGCCATTTTCTTCCACTTCCATCTTGGAGCTTGGACACGCACGGACACAAGAGCTGGAATCTACCACAAAGTTATCTGAAGAGAAAAAGAAGAGATTGGCAGAAAGTGACCCACTGGACTAAACAACAGGGGGGACACACAGGGCTGGGTTTTGCATCAACCTCAGCACTGCCACACCGCCACTAACAGTTACTGCTCAGTGTTCAGTCTGAAGCGTGCAAGCGAGCAAATGAGGAAGGCTGTCAGCAGTTCAAGAGCACTCACAAATTGTCAGGCCTCATCTCCTCTCCTCCCCCAGTTTGGTTTTGTTATTATTTGTAGTGAAAAAAAAAGCAACAGTGATTGGAGATAAGTAGAAGGAGCTGCTCTGCCCTGTCTCTTTCAGTCACACACAGAATATGTACACGTGGGAGAAAGCACTGCAAGGACTAATTCTGCCTTGTCAAGCAGCTGCCAAGGGCAGTGCAGACTGCTCCTACCTAACTGAAGGGCTAATATTGTCAAAACAGGAGTCAAGAAAGGAAGGAACAAAGGTCAATGAAGTATTTGGACACAGAATCATGTCCCTTTAAGCAGGGCATGAAACACCAGTTTCCTTTAAATAAAAAACAACCAAGCAAACAAATAAATGCCTTGCTTCAAAACTCCTGGCCCTCTTCCACAGACAGAAGTAAGCCTTGAGGTTCCAAATCTGGATGTTGGGTTACATTATCATTCCATTTATTACAGATTACCCATCCTTCTTATATTCAAATTACAGATGAAATAAGTAGTGCACACCACAATGAAAGAGAGAAGAATTTTGTCTCTCTCATTTTTCTTTCCAACTAACTAAAAGAGCCACTGACACTGCCCCACACAACACCCTGGTCTCCAAGCTGGTACAACATGGGTTTGATGGGTGGACAGCTCTCAGTGGGTAACAAACTGGCTTGATGGCCACACCCGAAGAGTGGCTGTCAGTGGGAGTATGCCCAAGTGCAGGCAGTGCCAAGTGCAGTCTCTCAAGGATCAGTACTGGCACTGTCTTGTTCAACATCTTCATAGCCGCCATGCACAGTGGCACTAAGGCAGCCTCAGCACCAAGCTGTGTGCTTGTGGCTGACAGCTGGAGGGAGGGATCCATCCAGAGGGACCTGCACAGGCTGCACAGATGGGCACAAGCCAACCTCATGAGGTTCAACAAGGCCAAGTGCAAGGCCCTGCAGCTGGGGTGGGTCAATCCCAGGCACTGATACAGGCTGGGCAGTGCCTGGCTTGAGAGCAGCCCTGAGGAAAAGGCCTTCGGGGTGCTGGTGGATGAGAAGCTCAGCATGAGCCAGCAGTGTGCACTTGCAGCCCAGAGAGCAACCAGAGCCTGGGCTGCAGCAAGAGCAGTGTGGGCAGCAGGGTGAGGGAGGGGATTCTGCCCCTCTGCTCCGCTCTGCTGAGACCCCACCTGGAGCACTGTGCCCAGCTCTGGAGCCCCTGGGACAGGAAAGGCCTGGAGGTGCTGGAAGGTGTCCAGAGAAGGGTCATGAGAATGATCAGAGGGCTGGAGCTGCTCTGCTGTGGGGACAGGCTGAGAGAGTTGTGGTTGTTCAATCTGGAGAGGAGAAGGCTTTGAGGAGACCTTATTGTGGCCCTGCAGTGTTTGAAGGGGGCTACAAGAAAGCTGGGGAGGGACTTGTTAGGGTGTCAGGTAGGGATAGGAGTGGGGAGAATGGATCCAAGCTAGAGGAGGAGAGATTGAATGTTAGGAAGAAGTTCTTCACCCTGAGAATGGTGAGACACTGGCACAGGCTGTCCAGGGAGGTGATGGAAGTCTCATTCCTGGAGGTTTTTAAGGCCAGGTGGATGTGGCTGTGGGCAACTTGATCTAGTGTGAGGTGTTCCTGCCCATGGCAGGGTTGGAGCTGGATGCTTCTTGAGGTTCCTTCAACCCTGACAACTCTGTGATTCTGCAACAGAACCTTCTGGCACTACTCCAGCAGTTCATTTACAGACTAACCTAAAGCAGGAATGCAGTCAGCAGTGCTGGAGAAAACAGAAACCTGGAGAATTCCTTTTTCAGGAAATCACTACAGGGATACTTGGGGAGTGTCAGTAGCCCAAACGTCACTGCCTTTATGACAGAATCCTCTGCTGAGCATGTATGTCACCTGGGGATGTGGTGACCACATTGAGAACTGAGAAGTGTCTCAACAAAGATCATCCTGAACGACCTGCCTGGTGTGTCAGCTCTGCCCACTGCCAGCAACTGACCAGGCACTGTGATGGACAGCAGACAGCAAAGAGGGGTGGAGGCCACCGGCAAGCACACGGGAAAGACTCCCTGGAATGAGACAAGGGCCAGGAGGAGCTAGGATGAATGAACCAGCAACAGTATAAAAGCCCTGGGCTATGCCAGCTTGCTGGGGAGAACATCACTGGGGACATCTCAGGCTGGAGGACATCTCTCTCACCACCACCACCATCAAAGAAGGACCATGGAGTGGTAACTATTCCTCCTGATCCCTCTTCCTCCGATCTCTCTCTCCTTGAGGAGTTACTGGGGTGCTGTGCCGTGCACTTAGCTCTTCTCTCACTGTCTTGCACGGCTGCTGAAATGCAGCTGACACCTTCCACCAGGGCAGAAGGCAGTGATGGCAGCACTTACGTGGGCACTTCTTGACGCAAAAAGCCCCATAGGTGTACTTGGCGTTGTGGTTGTGCTCCAGCTGGAAGGTGGTAGGGTTGTAGACAAAGGTCTGGGGACACTGCGTGACACAGGCGCCGCTGTCGTTGAAATTCATACAGGCCTGCACAGGAGGGGAGAAGAGAGCACTCGGTGAGTCGAACAGCTGCGAGCGCCCTGCTGCGGGGGGAACTGAGCCCCGGCACTGGGCGCCTCCGCCGGCGCTGCGGAGCGGTGACTGCGCACAGGGCACTCCGCAGCCCTGGGGTGCTGCTCTGGCCCTGCCTGCCGCTCGGGGACGGGGAGGGGAAAACAGCGGAGGGAGGGGATGCTGGAGGGAGCTGCACGGACTGCACCGCTCTGCTCGGCCCAGCACCTCGGCAGGCGGCAGCGGCAAGGGACGGCGGCCGCAGGGCATAGCCCTGCATGCCAACCCCTCTGCTCGGCAGGTGACAGCAGCCACATGGCACAGCTCTGCATGCCAACCCCTCTGCGCGGCAGGTGACAGCAGCCACATGGCACAGCTCTGCATGCCAACCCCTCTGCGCGGCAGGTGACAGCAGCCACATGGCACAGCTCTGCATGCCAACCCCTCTGCTCGGCAGGTGACAGTATCCGCATGGCACAGCCCTGCATGCCAACCTCTCCGCTCATCCCCACACCATTTGGCTCTCCACGCTGCTGCCTGTGTCCCAGATACATGGCTCACGGCGCTGTCCTGCTTCATGCTGCCTACGGCCTAGAGACCACCATCTGGCACTGCCCTGCTCCCCACTGCTTCTAAGAAAGCTGGAGCTGCTGCAGCGACAGTGCCCCCATTTCCCAGGCAGGGCAGTGGTGGTCTCCCTTCTCTGTCATCCGCATTTTACCTCTTGCTTTTCCCTCCAATCTTCCCTCTGCTCTGTTTTCAATCTAACCCAATTCACAGATGGCTTTGAACCTTTAAAGAGTCAAGCATATCAAGGAGTGTGCCACATGCCCTCCTCCCAGGGCTGGGACTGAGAGAATCACACAGCAACCTTCAGGCTGGCAAAGCCCCTTGGGATCACCAAGTCCAGCCCAGAACCCTGCTCTGCAAGGTGCACCCTAAACCATACCCCCAGGCACCACATCAAAGCCACCTTGAAACACAGCCAGGCTTGGGCACTCCACCACCTCCCTGGGCAGCACATTCCAGTGCCTCACCACTCTTGCTGGGAAGAAATCCTTCCTCATGTCCAGTCTAAACCTGCCCTGCTGCAGCCTGAGGCCATTGCCTCTTGTTCTCTGGCTAATGCCCTGTGAGAAGAGACCAGCACCAACCTCTCCACAAGGGCCTTTCAGGGAGCTGTACAGAGCCAGGAGGTCTCCCCTCAGCCTCCTCTTTTCAAACTAAGCAGCCCCAGTTCCTTCAGTCTCTCCTCATATGTAAGATTCCTGTTCTGCTGCTTTTACTCACAGTCCTTATTTCCATTCAGATCAGGACCAGCAGGACCAAGGGAGGTCACTTGTCATGTCAGAAGATTTCAGAAGGGCAGGGCTAATGAGACAACCAAAAGAGAAGGACAAACTCTTCTGCTGAAAATGGCACATAGGCAGTTCCAAGATGAAGACACTGTCCTGCAGAGGTTCATAGCATGGGTTGGGTTGGAAGGGACCTTCAAGATCATCTAGTTCCAAACCCCATGCTATGGGCAGAGACACCTTCCACTAGATCAAGGCCTCATCCAGCCTGGCCTTGAATATCTCCAGGGAGGAGGTATCCAGGGCCTCTCTGGGCAACCTGTTCCATCATCTCTCCACTCTCACTCTAAAGAATTTCTTTGTAATATCCAACCTTAATCTTCTCTCTTCAAGCTTCAATCCATTCCCTCTTGTCCTGTCACAACAAGCCCTTTACTGCCTTCCTTGTGGCTCCTTCAGATACTGGCAGGCTGCTCTAAGGTCTCTGGAGCCTTCTCTTCTCCAGGCTGAACAGCCCCAAGTCTCCAGTCCGTCCCATAAGGGAGGTGCTCCAGCCTATGATCATTTTTGTGGTCCTCCTCTGGACTCGCTCCAGCAGTTCCATGTTCTTCTTGTGCTGGGGACACCAGAACTGGATGCAATACTTCAAGGGGACCTCATGAGAGCAGAGCAGAGAGGGTGAATCATAGAATGACTGACTCTGGAGCACAAGCTAAGCTAAGCTGCTGCCCATCTTTTCTGGTTCTTTGAACCATGTATTGCAACAACTGTCAGCTTCTCATGGACCCAGCTTATCACAGTTTTTTTCTTGCAAAGACAGGCACAGTCAATCACTCCCTTAGTAATCACTGGATGGAAAGTCTGGCCTACAGATTACTGCTCTGCCACTTTCCTGGTTCCACTAAGCACCTGACCATGGCCTGCTCTCCATTTCAAGTTTTCAATCCACTTTGGTCAGGAATGCCAGGCAGGAGCATCTCCAGGGCCTGGGTTTAGCAGGTTTGCCTGCACTTGCGGCACGCGAGGATGATTATCTTGCCTTCAGAGCTGAACATGCAGCATATGGAGGAGGATGGATAAATTTGGTCTAAAAAACCAAAACCATATTTACAACAGAATGCTGTTGCAAGCTGCCACAGTGTGCTGACGGATTTGTAATGCTCCATAAAATGTCTTTTACTTATTAATAAACACTGACTTTGTTTCCAGAGCACACTTTTCACACCTGCTGTTGACTGAAGAGGTGCTTTACCACCTACATGACAGTGCTCTGATGAGGGTTTGCGAGCAGAGCACAGCACTGCTCTCTGGAGACCTGGTTCTGCTCAGGAAAAGCTCATCTAGAGCACTGGGGAACTTTTAATTTAGGACTGTAGTGCTCTGTGTACATTTGGAATTGCTTCAATAACATATGCAAGCTTCTTGCAGTTGGTGTTAAATGATGCTAATTTGTGAATGGGAGCACAGGAAAACACACAGGGAAAACCCCAAGTTCTGTATCTCAGCTGCCAGCTAGGCACAGCAAGGCCAAGTGTAAGGTCCTGCACCTGGGTGGGCACAATGCCAAGCACAGCTCCAGGCTGGGTGGGGAATGGCTGAGAGCAGCCCTGAGGAACAGGCCCTGGGGGTCTGGGCCAATGAAAAGCTCAACAGGAGCCTGCAGTGTGAGTGCAGCCCAGACAGCAACCCTGTGCTGGGCTGCAGCAAGAGCAGTGTGGGCAGCAGGGCAAGGGAGGGGATTCTGTCCCTTGGCTCTGCTCTCCTCAGACCCCACCTGCAGTCCTGGGTGCAGTTCTGGAGCCCCCAGCACAAGCAGGACATGGAAGTGTTGGAGCCAGCCCAGAGGAGGCCACCAAGATGCTCAAAAGGCTGCAGCGGCTCTGCTGTGAGGACAGGCTGAGAGAGTTGGGGCTGTACAGGCTG
>WAAF01020841.1:401835-435033 GCA_013400475.1 Tricholaema leucomelas | reverse complement strand
AAGTCCCTCCCCAGCTTTTTTGTAGCCCCCTTCAGATCCTGGAAGGCCACAAGAAGGTCACCTGGGAGCCTCCTCTGCTCCAGCCTGCACAGCCCCAACTCTTTCAGTCTGTGCTCACAGCAGAGCTGCTGCAGCCCTCTGAGCATCCTCCTGGCCCTGCTCTGGACACACTCCAGCATCTCCACATCCCTCTTGTCCCAGGGGCTCCAGAGCTGGCTGCAGTACTCCAGGTGGGGTCTCAGCAGGGCGGAGTAGAGGGGGAGACTTCTGTTTAAAGAAGCTCCGCATTAGCCTTTTCTGGCACAGAGACCTCCTCTGGCTTTCCAATGTTCTCTGTTAGTGCTTACTAATGCTTTCATTCCAAAAGAAAAAATGGATTGCTAGAGGTATAAAGCAGTACCCTGAAATTACATCTCCTCTGGCTCCTAGGAGAACAAGTTACTTTACATTTCCTATTAACTGCCTTCTTCACTATGTAAATTCTCTTGTCACATTTAGCCAGGCATTAGGACAGAGTCAGACGCAGGCAGTGCACAGTCAGATGCAGGTGGTGTTGCGGGCAGAGTACAGACAGACATTGCTGGAGGGCACTGTGAGGAGCAGCTGGGTGGATGATATTCACCCAACAACACAAAAGGACTTGGAGGCTCTTCCCTGTGTGATTTGAAAGGGAAGCCACGGATTAAGAGCTGTCATTTTTAAAATTCCTTTCCCAAGAAAACAATTAAAAGCTTCTCTGGTTGGAATTGTTTGCTGTGGTGACTCCATAACAAAAGAGCAATGCTTAAATGCAGCTAGGCCTCTTGGCTGCATCTAGGAACAAAAGGGTTTGACACTGGGCCATTTCAAATCGGTGCATCCCCAGGTGAGGAGGTTAAGGTGTTTGCTCTTTGGGAGACCGTTCGTCCCAGCTCCAGATTGCATCTAAGCACAGCACTCAGGCGCCTGAAAGCCAGGGCTGCTCTTTGAAGCCGGAAAGGAAGGCAGCCAAAGCAGCTCCGGCAGGTCTGTTACTGAGTCTCTACTCTAATGCTTTGCTTTCAACGGTTTGAAAAAAATCCAAACAACACAAACCAAAACACTTCCAGCAAGTGCAAAGAAGAAGCACTCAGTGCCAGCCTAACAGCCAGGCTGTGCCTCCAACCCTGCTGCTTAGCCACGGTACAGAGAGGTCAGGGAGGCGAAGATGAAATGCACCTCAGGAAATTAACTTCTGTCCCTGACAGTCAGAGGCTGCAGAGTGTGCCCAGAGGCTGCGAGTAGCTGCTCCACATCTGAGCTGCGATCAGTCGGCGGGCCACAGATGGCACATGGCTTGCCACCAGTTGCTATCTCAGCCTGTCCCCTGTTTGGACTCGAGCGGGCAGGCAGCGTGCAGGTAGCTGTCCCTGCTGCAGCACAGCCCCGCAGCTCTGCCGCGCTTCTGACTACAGGGCACTGCAGCCGAGCGCTGATTTCGCTGCTGTTACTACATGGATCCACCGAATCGCTCATCTCAGAGCGGTGCTTTGGAGAGGCTGAGACCATGGGAGCTGGTCCAGCCAGCCAGACTTGTGCAGTCACACAGAGGCCCACTGGACTTTCCAGCTTGATGCGAGGCTGGAGCTGAGGCCTGGCTATCTGCCAGGCTTTGGCAGTGTTCTTGGGTAAGCTAAGCACAGAAGGTCTGCACTCACACCGCAGTGGGTTACCCAGGGTCTGTAACAGACACACAGGTCTCACATTGAGACAGACAACCAACCAGCATTCATTGATTCTAACCTAACCACGACACGAAATAACTCGGTCAGCATGGGTTTGAGTCCCTTCCCATTAGCTATTCCTGCACATCACCTTGATGCAAGGAGGCTTTCTGAGCCTTGACTTCCTCCAGGCTTTCATAAAGGCTGCCAGCAAAGGAAGATGTACTACCCTGATTCAGCCAAAGCAGAATCTGCTTAGCATTGCTGTGCTGGGCTTGTCACAGTTATTCCTACCACCTGTCCTAAAGCATTTTTAATCACACCCATAGATAAAATCCAATATGAAACTGCAATGTAAGAACATGCTAACTTTAGTGGAGCTGCAACTCCATCAGCTTTGACAGCAACGGCAGCTGATGCTCCTGGAGGAAAAGTAGTGCCTGGCAGGATGGCAGAGCCTCTGCAGGTGCACAGCTCCAGCCCCCCCCTGCTCTGCCATGGACACCAGGTCAGTTTGAACTTCCTGCTCCTGCTCACTGCTAAAATGTTCATGTTAAGCTGTCTGCCATTTCTAATTTCCTCTTATCTCTAACTCCAAGTAGTCACACACACCCCCCCAAAAAAAGGCACAGTTTCACTGTTCCAAATATTTCCAACAGAAAAAGGTAGATGACATTGGCTATCATCAGCTGAGAGATTTAGTTGGTGTGCTCACTTGATAGCACTTCATTTGTCACAATCCCTTCTTCCTATCTACAACTCAGCCAAGGAAAGAAGCAGAAGCTACAGCACTGCTCCCTGGGGGAGATAGCAGCAACCATTTCATTTCCTAGGAAGAGTGACTCCAGCAAAGGCAACCAATTTCCACCCTCCTTGATTTCAAAGGGAGGCACAGTAAGGGATAGCTCTATTCCCACAAGTGGGGGAAAGAAAGAGCTTGAAGGAAAAGACAGCTCAGTTTTCTCCTCTTTCATATTTGCCAATATTGTGACTGCACTTCTAGCTCCTTAATGCCTATCTGCAGGAGCTGAAAGCACACAAGGAAGAAATTCTCTCAATATAGCTCCTTTTATTCATTTTAATGCTCTTTAAATTCAAGAGGACAGACAGACATTGTGAACAACCCTTCACTTTCTACTTTCTTCACCAAAAAAACCCTTTCATTCTTTCACTACAGCTCAAATGCATCCTGAAGGTATTCTAAGGAGAAGAGTTCTGCAGGCTAACTCATATTCCCAGGCTCCCACTGAAATCACCAGGAATATTTTAGCATCAGGAACTTTGCAGTGCTAGGCCATGCTTATAGATCTCCAAATCTGCCTTGTAGCTTTTCCTGTTCCTGCAGTATTCATTGCAGTGGACTGCAAAATAAGCACCAACATTCTCAGGAGCTGTGCTCTGTGTTGCCATCAAGGGCTGAGAAGATTCAGGTGAGCTTAGGCACTTTGCAAAAGCACAAGGGAGGAAAGAAAAACCCAATTTTGCAGGGTTGGAAACAGAGCAGGTCATCTCCTGGTAAAAGGATGGGGGGCAAGGATTTCAAATAGTCTTTAATTATACTAAGAATTTATAATATCCCTTCTCAATTAAGAAAAAAACAAAACGAAACAGTCAACCAACCAAAACCCCCGACAGCATCCTAGGATCCACCTTCACCCACTCCTTTCTTTCCCAGAGCCTTGCACACTTACGGGTCTGGCAGTGATGCTCTGTGGGTCCCCAGCAGCGGCCTGTGCAGGACTTATGACATCGGCCACCTGCAGGACAGACAGGGAAAGAGGCACATTAGCAGTGTGGATTCCTTTCACCTTACCAGTCTTCAGCAGCTGCCCAATAGCAGACCCAGCCTGCCTTTGAAGGGGTTTTGTGCTCTTCCAGTTTGAAACAGCGCCTGTAAAACATGCCCAGCTAAAGAGCCAGAGCTGCTGTCAAGCGTACAGGACATGTGGCTACTTGCCTAAGTGCCTGTGAAGGGTTAACCCTCCTAGGGGGGTCTGAACCTGGCCCCTGGTGTAGTGGTTATCCCACTCCCTGTCTATACCCCAATAAAAACAGAGGAACTTTCTCTTTCTCTCTCTCTTTCCTTCCTTTCTTTCTTTCTTTCTTTCTTTCTTTCTCTCTCTCTCTCTCTCTCTCTCTCTCTCTCTCTCTCTCTCTCTCTCTCTCTCTCTCTCTCTCTCTCTCTCTCTCTCTCTCTCTCTCTCTGTCCTCCCTGCCTGCCAGCAGCTCCCTGGCTCCTGCTGCTCCTGCTTTTGCCATGTGGCCATCCCACCACATGGGGGGACCACCCCCACCTCCTGAATCTGCCTCCATCCATTGCCATCATCCATTGCCATCAACCTGGTTGTATCTGTATTTTGTATCTTGTTCCCCTTCCCTGTACCTCTTTGTAACTCCCCTTACCTTAAATGCCTTTTATTTGTTAGTTTTCCTCTGAACTTCCAAATCGAAGCAGGACTGTTCTTTGGGTGCTACACCCCTTTTCCTCTCTACACCTAATTCCTTTCTTTGCAAAGGTGGGGGAGGGGAGAGGGGAAGGCATCCTGTTATTGTATTGTTCTGTTAGCTATGCTTGAGTCTCTGGGAAGCTTAAATCAGACCAATACAGTGCTTTACACTCCAAACACCTCTCTGTTATGTGTAGTATCTGTGACACCTTTAAACCAAGTAACATCAACCAGGCTGCTGGACTGAAGAACAATTGTGCTGTTACTGTTGCTCTATACAACCTGTGCAAGACTCACTCATTGCTTGTTGGGAGAAGAGATGGCTGTTCTGCAGAGAATGTCTGTCTGTCTATCCATCCATCTATCTTATCATAGCATCATAGAATTGTCAGAGCTGGAAGGGACCTCAAGAAGTGCCAAGTTCCACACGTCCCTGCCATTGGCAGGGACACCTCACACTAGATCTGCTCACCCAGGCAGAGGTGACTGGTGGTAACCAGCAATGGCTTCACCAAGGGCAAATCATGCCTGACAAATTTGGTGGCTTTTTATGATGCAGTCACAGCTGCAATGGACAGGGGAAGGGCAACTGACGTCATCTGCCTGGACCTGAGTAAGGCATTCGACTCTGTCCCACATGACATCCTGGTCACCAAACTGGACAAGCACAGACTGGATGGGTGGAGCACTCACTGGATAAGGAATTGGCTGGATGGTCGCATGCAGAGAGTGGTGATCAATGGCACAATGTCCACCTGGCGACCGGTGACAAGTGGTGTTCCTCAGGGGTCAGTGCTGGGACCAGTGCTCTTTAACATCTTTGTCAGTGATATGGACAGAGGAATTGAGTGCACCCTCAGCAAGTTTGCAGATGACACCAAGCTGTGTGGCACAGCTGACTTGCTGGAGGGCAGGGATGCCATCCAGAGGGACCTGGACAGGCTGGAGAGGTGGGCCCAGGCCAACCTCATGACGTTTAACAAGGCCAAGTGTAAGGTCCTGCACCTGGGTCGGTGCAATCCCAGGCACAGATACAGGCTGGGTGGTGAATGGCTGAGAGCAGCCCTGAGGAGAAGGACCTGGGGGTCTGGGTTGACGAAAAGCTCAACATGAGCCTGCAGTGTGCACATGCAGCCCAGACAGCAACCCTGTGCTGGGCTGCATCAAGAGCAGTGTGGCCAGCAGGGCAAGGGAGGGGATTCTCCCCCTTTACTCTGCTCTCCTCAGACCCCACCTGGAGTACTGTGTGCAGTTCTGGAGCCCCCAACACAAGAAGGACATGGAACTGCTGGAGCGAGTCCAGAGGAGAGCCACGAAGATGCTCAGAGGGCTGCAGCAGCTCTGCTATGAGGACAGGCTGAGAGAGTTGGGGCTCTGCAGCCTGGAGAAGAGAAGGCTTCGAGGAGACCTTAGAGTGGCTTTCCAGTATCTGAAGGGAGCCTACAGGAAGGCTGGGGAGGGACTATTGACAAGGTCTGGTAATGTCAGGACGAGGGGGAATGGGTTTAAGCTGGAAGAGGGGAGATTTAGACTGGATGTTAGGAGGAAGTTCTTTACAGTGAGGGTGGTGAGACACTGGCACAGGTTGCCCAGGGAGGTTGTGGATGCTTCCTCCCTGGAGGTGTTTAAGGCCAGGCTGGATGAGGCCTTGAGCAACCTGCTCTAGTGGGAGGTGTCCCTGCCTATGGCAGGGGGTTGGAGCTGGATGATCCTTGAGGTCCCTTCCAACCTAAACCATTCTGTGATTCTATGATTCTATATCCAGCCTGGCCTTAAAAACCTCCAGGGATGAGGCTTCCACCACCTCCCTGGGCAGCCTGTGCCAGTGTCTCACCACCCTCATGGGGGAGAACTTCTTCCTAATGTCTAACCTCCTCTCCTCTAGTTTTGCTCTATTACCCCCAGTGCTATCACTACCTGATACCCTAAAAAGTCCCTCTCCAGCTTTCATTTACCCCACTTCTGGTACTGGAAAGCCACAATAAGGTCTCCTCAGAGGCCTCTCCTCTCCAGACTGAATAGCCCCAGCTCTCTCAGCCTGTCATCTACCTACCTAATGTTCAATTTAACCTGATTGAGGTGATGCACTCAATGCCTCTCCTTCAGAGTCAGCCCTCCCCACCCAAACCTTGCCTAGCCTTTGTGTAGGATACCCTGGTGAGGACCCGAGTGCCAAGCAACACTTAAGCACAAGCACAGCTAAGCTCACAGAGCCTTTCCATCTCTAGTTGCTGGTTCTCTAGCTGCCTGCAGCCCTACTTCCAAGGGAAACTCATGTTCCTGCAGAACCTGGAGCTGATGCACTATGAGATCATTCACATGCTGACAGGTTTAGGCCCTTGAGAAAAGGAGGTGTAGGTGCTCCCACTGCAACATGCATATGGAGGAGGCAGAGTTATCAGTGGTAGCTGTTATAAATTACTTAGCAATAATTAGAGAGTGACACTCACTTTGAGTGAAGAGAGGGTTGAGTTCACATCCTCCATTTCATGGCCAAGTGCTGACCACTGTGTGAGGCAATGGCAAGCAAACAGGACAGCATAGCACATTGTCCCTGGCTGCAGCTTCTGCTGCTTGAGGAGGCATGGCCAGTGCCACCCAGTCCTGACTGCAAGTGAACAGAGACCTCATTCCACAGCTCCCATCCAGCTGTGGCCAGACCTCAGTCACACTTCTGCTCCTATGCTTCTCCCTCCTGAACGCAGGCTGCTCCCAGAGGACACAGGCAGAGCCTTGCTTACTGCACCCTGTGCCCTAGCTGCTAAAGCCCACACCTGGGTGGGCAACGCTGAAAAGCAGTGCCCTAAGTGGAGGCAGTCAAGCCCTTTACACCCAGCCACACCTGAAGGTCATAATTGGAGAGGATGCACAGTCCTTACCACTGCTCTTTTGGCCACAGGAACTTAATCTTGTCTTGGTTAACCTTCCACTGTTCACCAAGCGCTGCCAAGACGACTTTCCCCTTGGAACCTGCGGCGGAAGCTTGCCTCTCGCTCCCGCATTGACACTCCTCCCTTGCACCGCTCCCAGTGCCTCCCACGGGCCCCAACAGGAGACAGCACTGGAGAAGGGGCAAACTGTCTCTCAGCACAGGTTGAATCACCCCAAAAGAAAGCCCTGCAGCTCGGCTAGCAGTGTGCTTAGGCAGCTGGGCAAACCCACCAGGCCAGGCTTGCTGTCACTCCTGCTCCAAAGCCACCACTGCTGCCACCACACTCACACCCTTCTCTGGATGGCATTAGACAGTAATTGCCACACTGGATGTCAACTGCCTTGTTAAAGCTACCAGCTCCTTGCTGCAGTGGTGTTGATGTAGAGCAATTACACTTGGGAAGCGTCGTTGCTGACATCACCAGCACATAATCTGCTGTCACCTTCCGCCATCTGTTTGTTCAGATCACAAATGTACTATAACTACCTAATGCAAACTCATTCTGGCAGACAGGGAGGGGGCTCCATCTGGCATGAATAATGTAACATTAATCACTAATAACGATTATTATAATTATTAAGAGACTACTGGAGCCCTGTGCAGAAAGCAAAGCCATCCGCACCGGTTCACAGCAATGGCAGTTCAGAAAGGTGAGGTAGATGGCAGATCAAAGGGGGAATTTTAAGAGGAGGCTTCACAAGGTACTGTTTGTTGATGTTGGCGCTCACTCAGCTGAACAAAACTGATCCTCAGCAAGTGGGTGCTACAAACCAGCTATCCTTGATGAGCAGAAGTGAGCAGGGGAAAGGGCATGGTCCTGGATGTACACTCGGATAGGTTTTTCACTGTTTGCCTTGCTTAGTCCTCATCTGAGCTGGAGCACCACTGTTGGGAGCAGCTGGAACCCACAGACAAGAGACCTTCCTCCTGGAAGACTATTTTGTGCCTGATCCTTGCAGCCAAGTCTCAGGCTTCTCTGTCTTAAGGGGTCTGGAGTGTACTGTGTCCAGTTCTGGGCTACTCAACTCAAGAGAGATGTTGAGGTGCTGGAAGGTGTCCAGACAAGGGCAACAAAGCTGGTGAGAGGCCTGGAACACAAACCCTATGAGGAGAGGCTGAGGGAGCTGGGGGTGTGCAGCCTGCAGAAGAGGAGGCTCAGGGCAGAGCTCATTGCTGTCTACAACTACCTGAAGGGAGGTTGTAGCCAGGTGGGGGTTGGTCTCTTCTCCCAGGCAACCAGCAACAGGACAAGGGGACACAGTCTGAAGCTGTGCCAGGGCAGGTCTAGGCTGGATGTTAGGAGGAAGTTGTTGTCAGAGAGAGTGATTGGCATTGGAATGGGCTGCCCAGGGAGGTGGTGGAGTGGCTGTGCCTGGAGGTGTTGAAGCCAAGCCTGGATGGGGCACTTAGTGCCATGGTCTGGTTGACTGGATAGGGCTGGGTGCTAGGTTGGACTGGATGAGCTTGGAGGTCTCTTTCAACCTGACTGATTCGATTCTATTCTATTCTATTCTATTCTATTCTATTCTATTCTATTCTATTCTATTCTATTCTATACTAAGAAATCCAGAACACTTGCAGGGAGATGCTGTACAGGGAGGGAGAGAGACTGTTTGCAAAGGCCTGCAGGGACAGGACAGGAGCAGTGGCTGCAAACTAGAGCAGAGCAGATTGAGATTGGATGTGAGGAACAACTTCTGCACCAGGAAGCTGCTGGAACACTGCCACAGGTTGCCCAGGGAGGTGGTTGAGGCCCCATGCCTGGAGATAGTCAAGGTGAGTCTCAACAGTGCTCTGGGCAGCCTGATCTAGTTGAGGATGTCCCTGATGACTGCAGGGGGCGGTTGGACTGGATGAGCTTTGGAGGTCCCTTCCAGCCCAGATCTGTCTATGATTCCAAGAACCACATACACCTGAGGCAGAATAGGGCATCCCTTTGGCTGCTCCTTCCTCTTGCTGTCCCTGGATTCTAAGCCCTTGCAAAACACACTGCATGCCCTAGGCTTTCCACTGCAACATGTGCTGGGGCTGACACAGGGGAAACTTAGAGACCACATGGAGAGATGCTTAAACTAGAGTGTCCCCTCCACACTCCAGCAAAGAGCTACATTACCATAAAAATCGTCACATCTGAAATTCCGAGGTGCTGAACTGATCTCGGGGATGCAACCATTAATGTATTCAGCCACTTCTGCTCCTCCTGGCAATGAAAGTGATCCAAAATCTTCAAAACCAGTGGTACATTTATCTTTTCATAGCCTGCATGCCTGCTTCCCGGTGCATGACTCGGGCAGTGTCAGACGATCGTTTGCATTTAAATAGAGATATTTAACAATAAAGCAAGAAAAGGCTGCCAGTTGCCTTTTTTCCTTCCCTGGCAGCTCAAAGTGTCTGTCTCATTGTTTTTGCTTTCCTCGGCAGCTCAGACACAAGGAGTTGAGTTGCAGGCAGCAGCACTCTGAATTGTACTGTTCATGTCCTCTTGAAGGTCAGAGATACACCGAGAATTAGAAACAAAACCTAAACTCCCTCCAAACGCTGTGTCTGTATCGCTGGGTTTGTTTAAAGAGGAAAATAACTTTCTCTGCTTTCAGCATCAGCTGGGCCAGATTGCAGCTGCCTGTAAGTCCCTGTTTCACCTGTTTCTCCCAGCTGTAATAAGGAGAGATTGATGCCCAGTACAGACCAGCTCCACACAACTAACACACAAATAATCCCATGGAAGTCACCATAAGTAGTCAGGAGCAGAAGAGGCATTCATGTGAGGAGCAGGTCTCATGATTAGATTTGTATGTCAGGCTTAAATGATAATAAATCTACTGGCCCTAAGACTGCCAAAGTCCTTGAAAGAATTAATGCTGCTTCTCACAGACCTTTCTGTATATATTGCTTAGGAGTTTGGATTGTAGTGAGCCAACAGAGTTGAGAAAAAAAACTATCCATTTGTGGCATAAAATCCATTACTCTTTTTATTCCTTGTGTCTCCAAAACAGGCATGCAGCAGCAAGAGCTAAAAGAAACCACAGATCACAGGATCACAGGATGGTTGGAAGGAACCTCTGGAGATCTTCCAGCCCAACCCCCCTGCCACAGCAGCACCAGAGAATCCAGCACAGGTCACACAGGAACACATCCAGACAGGGCTGCAAAGGCTCCACAGAAGGAGACTCCACAACCTCTCTGGGCAGCCTGTGCCAGGGCTCTGGCACCCTCACAGCCAAGAAGTTGTTGCTCCTGTTGAGCTGGAACTTGCTGTGCTGCAGTTTGCATCCCTTGCCCCTTGTCCTGTGGCAGGGCACAAGTGAGCAGAGGCTGTCCCTGTCCCTTCCTTCCTGACCCCCAGCCCTCAGCTCTTGACAGACATTGCTCAGATCCCCTCTCAGCCTTCTGCTCTGCAGCCTAAGCAGCCCCAGGGCTTTCAGCCTCTCCTCATCAGGCAGTGCTGCAGTCCCTTCAGCATCCTTGTCGCCCTGCCTTGGACTCTCTCCAGTAGACCCTCTTGAACTGGGGAGCCCAGAACTGGATGCAGTATTCCAGGTGGTGCCTCTCTAGGGCCTCACCTTCTTCTTCATGAAGAAACAGGAAGTCATAAAACTGCAGAAGTGCTCTTCCTTCTGCTCTGATGCAGCAGAGAAGAAAGGCAGAATTCCTTCCTATGATTTTCTCTACTCATCCTTGACACCAAAAGCTGCTGAGTACCCTAAATGGCTGCTATCAAGTGGTGGGAGCTAGGAAGGCTCAGCAGCAGTAAAAAAGCCCATCTGTAACAATTGACCATACATGTTCCTATTAGAACCAAAGAGAGCATCAGGAAATCGCTGGGGTTTGGTCAAAAGAATAACATGCAGCGTTTAAAATTCTGCAGGCTTCTACCTTGGCCATTCACTTCACTTCTGCACCTTACTGAAGACACATGAAAAAATGGTAGTGGTTGTTTTTTTCTTTCTTTTCTGAGTGAGGTAAGGAAGTGAACCACCTGGAAAAGTCTCCTGCCCCATTCCAGATGTGTCACTACAGGAGGTTTCTGCCCCTTCATAGTGGCATCGCTTTGCACACATGACGTTCTACCCCTCAGACTGCAGAAGAGCAAAAGGAGTTAAAAGGAGGTGATATGGGGATATGAAGAAATAGGGGGTGAGCAAAGGTATAGCTATACTAGAAACAAAGAAACAGAATAGGTAATCATAGGGAAGTAGAAGTAGATGACTAACAAGGGGAAAAGAACAAAGGATGTATTCTCAAGTAGCAATGTGAAAACATTCCAAGGCCAAAGCAAGGCAAAAAAACAAATACTTCACAATGTTATCTGGGATGGGACTGAGCAGCACTCGCCATAATCCTATCAGCCAGTACCCATGAGGAGGAAAAGCAGAAGACCATCAAGGAGATAGGCTGACAAGGGTACTACAAACCTGCATGGTCATCACATGCCAGCCAGGGGTGAAAAGTACATTGTGATGAAGACTCACAGCCTTCCTCCAATCGACCACTGCCCACATTTGAAGGACCCTTGCCCACAATTTCAGAAGGGAACTACGCAAGCGCAGAGGACTGATGAGATAATTAACATAGGAAGCGGGAGCAGGCGGGTTTTAGTGACAAGAATGTACAGGCCTTTCATGAACATGCATGGTTCAGTGTATCAATGTGGGGTGCTTGCTCCTTTGGGCATGCACGACTTTGGAGGAGATATCCCCCGTGCATCTTGCACAACAAACATACCTACTTTAGAACTTTCCAGTTATAGAGTCTTTGCCGTACGTCAGAGGCTTACATCATTTTTACAGGGTTGTGTTTAAAAAATCTAAGTTTAGAAAGGGCAGATTCCCATTGGAACATGAAGATGAGTTTTGCTTTGGCAAATTCCACGCAGAAAACCAATGACTTGTCTGCTGGGTTCATCCTCCCAGTCCCACCACAACCTGTATTCACTACGGGCTCTGGTGCAGAGCATCACTGCAGCCTCCAGGACAAAGTTTTCATTGTGGGAGCTGCTTTCTCCTCTGCCATACAGGGAGAAATCCCCAGCAGAAAATGTCTGCTCTCTAGGAAAAGACCAAGGTTACTTCATCCTTGGGCTCTCCTGATAATAGAGAAGGGCTCTCCTTTGGCTTCAGACTGCCTTTATTATTTCAGGAACAGTAAACCCACAAAGGATTAAGTTACTGACAAGAGAAGAAAAATGAAGTTCTCCTCCTGGCTTTAAGCTCAGTGTAGTAGAGAGAAGAAACACTGCTGCTTCTGCTTCTTCCCATCAGCTGTGCCAGTCGCCTCCAGCAGACGTCTCTCAGTAGGAGAAGGAAAGCAGAAATAAGATGGAATGGTCTCACTTTGCACAAAGCTTGCATTTATAGATGGCTGCTATCAGGTTAATAAATCTTTAATAAACGTTAGCATGGCCACAACACACTGAGACTGGAGCGTGAATAAACACGGCCAGAGAAAGTGCCTTTGATGGGTACGAGCCATGGTTATAAGCAGCCTCTTTACTTCTTTGACAGTCTGAAAGAATTGATTAAGTATCAGAACACCTATAAATCATTTATTAGCCTCTCTGAGCTACTTATAAACCCATCCTTCACCTTAAAAAATCACTCCTGCAAAAATACCAGGGATGGATATAGATGTTGCTAGGATATAACCAGCACAAAGGTCCAGGAAGACACAGCTGTACTCTGTGGTAAGAGTCCCATCCTCTGCCTTCCATCGCCTAGGTGGGGAGGAAGGCTCAAATGCACTTGAGTGGTGTTTAGGCAGCTAAGATTGCTTAGTCTTATGTCTGAAGAGATAAAAAAGTCAAAATACAACTCACCCAAGGCGTCGCAGCATTAGGAAGTGTTCCAGATAGGGTTGCTGTGATGCATTGGTCTGCATTCCTCAGGCTCAATGCTTGCCCTCTCCTCCTCTCCCCACTCCTATTGTCCCACACTCAGCCATTCACTCTTCTTTGTTAAGTAACAAACAGTTTGCGCTTTCTACCGGCCCTGTGCTAGTCTTCAGATCCCTTCTATTGATTGGAAAGTTAATTACCTAACAGAGACTCACACTTCTCAGGATTTCCTTTCTTTATGGCAGGAGGAACACCTGCCCCAAGAGAGAGGAACACTTCTGCAAAAGGAGAAGGCATCTCCTGAAAACATCCAGTGCTCATTTTCTCTTCCCTCCTCTAGCAGCACTACGAGCTATAGAAATCATAGAATCATAGAATGGTTCAGGTTGGAAGGGACCTCAAAGCTCATCCAGTTCCAATCTCCTGTCATAAGCAGGGACACCTCCCACTAGAGCAGGTTGCTCAAGGCCTCATCCAGCCTGGCCTTGAACACCTCCAGGGAGGGAGCAGCTACAACCTCCCTGGGCAACCTGTGCCAGTCTCTCACCACCCTCACTGCAAAGAACTTCTTCCCAACATCCAGTTTCAATCTCCCCTCTGCCAGTTCAAACTCATTCCTCCTCATCCTGGCATTACCAGACCTTGTCAATAGTCCCTCCCCAGCCCTCTTGTAGCCCCCTTCAGATACTGCAAGGCCACTCCAAGGTCTCCTCCAAGCCTTCTCTTCTCCAGCCTGCACAGCCCCAACTCTCTCAGCCTGTCCTCACAGCAGAGCTGCTGCAGCCCTCTCAGCATCTTGGTGGCCTCCTCTGCACTGGCTCCAACACTTCCATGTCCTGCTTGTGCTGGGGGCTCCAGAACTGCACCCAGGACTGCAGGTGGGGTCTGAGGAGAGCAGAGCCAAGGGGCAGAATCCCCTCCCTTGCCCTGCTGCCCACACTGCTCTTGCTGCAGCCCAGCACAGGGTTGCTGTCTGGGCTGCACTCACACTGCAGGCTCCTGTTGAGCTTTGCATCAGCCCAGACCCCCAGGGCCTGTTCCTCAGGGCTGCTCTCAGCCATTCCCCACCCAGCCTGGAGCTGTGCTTGGCATTGCACCCACAATGATGCCAGACTTTACACTTGGCCTTGTTGAATGTCATGAGGTTGGCCTGGGCACAGCTCTGCAGCCTGTCCAGGTCCCTCTGGCTGTATCACTGCCCTCTAGGAATTCGACTGTGCCACACAGCCTGGTGCCATCTGCAGACTTGCTGAGGGTGCACTGATTGCTCTGTTACTGACAAAGATGTCAAACAGCACTGGTGCCAGCACTGACCCCTGAGGGAGCCACTTGGCACTGGCCTGCAGGTGGACATTGTGCCCTTGGTCACCACTCTCTGGGTGCCATCATCCAGCCAGTTCCTTATCCAGCAGTGTTCCACCCATCCAGTCTGTGTTTCCAGCTTGGTGACCAGGATTTCACCTGGGACAGAGTCCAATGCCTTACTCAGGTCCAGGCAGATGATGTCAGTTGCCCTTCCCTTGTCCACTGTTGCTGTGAGTTCATCACAAAAAGCCATCGAATTAGTCAGGCAGGATCTGCCCTTGGTGCAGCCATTGCTGGTTACCATCAATCACCTCTGCTTTGTTTTCCATTTGCCTTAGCAGAGCCCTCAGGAGGATCTGCTCCATGATCCTGCCAGGCACAGAGGTGGGACTGATTGGTCTGTAGTTACCGGGGTCATCCTTTTTTCCCTTCTTGAAGATGTGTGTTTGCCCTTTTCCAGTCAGCAGGAACTTCACCAGTCTGCCAGGACCTTTTAAATACAGTGGTTTAGCAGCTTCATCTGCCAATGCCCTCAGGACCCATGAGTGGATCTCGTCAGGCCCCACGGACCTGTGCACGTTCAGGTTCCTTAGATGCTCACAAATGTGATCTTCAATTACAGTGGGCAAATCTTCTTCCCAGTTCTTCCCTTCTCCCAGTCCTTACTTTTGTCCTCTGGGACTTGACATTGTGGTTGGAGCCCTTGCCTTTGAAGCCTGAGGCAAAGAAGTCACGGAGCACCTCAGCCTTATCCACGTGCTTTGTCTCCAGCTCTCCATTTCCCTTCTGGAAGTGTCCCATGTTCTCTCTAGTCCTCCTTTTCTCACTGATATACCTGAAGAAGTTCTTCTTGTTCCCCTTTCTGTCCCTAGTCAGATTCAATCCCAGCTGTGCTTTAGCTTCCCTAACCTGACCTCTGGTGGCACAGATAATTCCTTTGGATTCATCCCTGGTTCCCTGTCCTTGCTGCCACTCTCTGTAGGCTTTCTTCTTGCATCTAACTGTGTCCAGGAGCTCTTTATTCATCCATGCAGGCCTCCTGGCGTTCCTACCTGCCTTCCTTTTTTTTGGCATGCATTGCTCCTGGGACTGGGGGAGGTGATCCTTGATCACTGAGCAGCTTTCCTGGGCCCCCCTTCCAGAGTGTTTTCCCATGGCACCTTGCCAGGTAGGTCTCTGAAAAGGTTGAAGTCTGCTCTTCTCAAGTCCAGAGCTATGCACCCTCCTTGATGCCTTGAGGATCTTCAACTCTACCATTCCTTGGTCACTGCAACCAACGCTACCCTTCAGCTTCCCTTCCCTCACCAGCCCCTCCATGTTGGTGAGGACTAGGTCGAGCATAGCACCTTTTCTCGTGGGTTCTTTCACCACTTGCAAGAGGAAGTTATCATCAATGCACTCCAGGAAGCTCTTCGATTGCTGCTGCTCTGCTATGTTGTCCTCCCAACAGATGTCAGGGTGGTTGAAGTCCCTCATGAGGACCAGGGCCTGTGAGCATGAAGCTTCTCCTATTTGTTTGTAAAGGGCCTTCCTGATCAGGAGGTCTATAGCAGACTCCTACTGTGATGTCACCTTCCCTGTGCCTTCCCTTTAACCTTTGCCCATAAGCTCTCTGCTTTTTCATTGCACATGCCCAGGTGGAGCTCCATGGACTCCAGTTTATCACTGATGCAGAGGGTAACACCCCCTCCCTTTCTCCCCTGCCTGTCATAGAATCATAGAATAGAACAGAATCACAGAATCAACCAGGTTGGAAGAGACCTCCAAGCTCAGCCAGTCCAACCTAGCACCCAGCCCTAGCAAATCAACCAGACCATGGCACTAAGTGCCTCATCCAGGCTTTTCCTTTTCGCCTCCAGGGACGGTGACTCCCCCACCTCCCTGGGCAGCCCATTCCAATGCCAATCACTCTCTCTGCCAACAACTTCCTCCTAACATCCAGCCTAGACTTCGCCCGGGTCCTTCCTGAAGAGTCTGTAACCATCTATCCCCAAGCTCCAATCATGAGCCCCACCCCACCATGTCTCAGTGATGGCAGTGACATCATAACCCTGTGGACTTGCACAGATTTGCTGTTCTTCCTGTTTGTTCCACATGCTCCTTGCGTTAGTGAGGAGGCATTTCAGCGGTGCCCCTGTTGGAGCCGACTCGTTGACTGATTTTCCCTTACCCTGATCTTTGGGAACTCTTTCCTCAGTCTGTACTTCAACACTAGGGTCAGATCCCACCTGTTACAGGCACCTCTGTAATTATCAACCTATCTCTACCCCTCATGTCTTCACTGTGGTGGAAGGTCCAAATTGTACCTAGAGTACATATCCATGTCTCTGCCAACCCCCCTCCTTCTTCCCACGTGGAAGACGAGGGAGAGCAGACAAAAGCCTTGGTGCCTCTAAGTCTGCCACAGAGATACCATATTTGGCCTTGTTTTGCACCCTGCTTTGCATTTGGTAAGCACAGCTCACAGATGCTAGGCATCTGCACCTCCCTTTGGTGGTGAAATAACCTAGGACTGGTCCTAGAGGTGTTTTCATCTGTTGCTATTGGTCAAAGACATTCACAAAAATGCTTAAGAACGTGGCCAATTTCTTTGCTGCTGCTACCTCTGCCGCTTGCTTCCCATCCTGTTTCTCCCACAGACAGCAGACCCGACCCTGCCTGTCTCTCGAACTGAGCCAAGGGACTGAAGCTGCTTGCCCCACACTGGGATACAGCTGCCTGCCTGAGCTCAACTGAGCCCGAGTCCTTCTGACTCTGGCCAAGTCTAGGTGACAACCTAGTGACATAAGCCAAACCAAGGAGTGCTGGTAAAGGGCCTTACAGACCAGATGCACATTTTGAGGGTGTCTGTGGCAAACCATAAAACGCCAAACTCTGTAGAAATGTTTGTTAACAGCAGTCAGTTGATAACCTGCAAACCTAAGCAACAGCTACTGCAGGAGTGTCTGCAGCTACTCGTTGGAGATTGGTGATATGTAATCCTGTAAAGGTCCAGGCCTGCAGTGACTAAGGAAAGCAGGAAGGAGATAAAAGAGAAGCAGAGATATCCTGGCATCAGCAACAACGAAGGGTCTGCTGAGCAGAGATGACCCTGTGAGGGAGACTGTGCTGGTGCTCATCTCAAATAACCATTCCAGACCACCAGGGTGGGTTGGAACCGAGGCAGAGAATGGAAAAACAGCTCTGTTAATGAACTCCAAGAAATCACTGTAATAAGCCTACCTCTTATTATGAATGTGCCTGCTCTTGTAACATAAACCGTGGCTTGTGCCAGCACAGGGTGTGCAGGATTGATGGAACCATCCTGCCTGCACCCAGCGCTGTAGGAAAGATACCTACTGCAGAACTCTGCATGAGTCTGGGGGTTCATTTCACAGGTCACTAGCAATGAGCTGTGATGTCAAGGACTTGCTCCTGACCAATGTAAACCAGGCCAGCCCCATGCACTGCAGCCGATCAGACTGTTCCAGCCCGTGACCTGGCTGCTGCTGCGCCCAGGTGGCTGCCCGCTCCGATGACTTCCTGAGAATCACAAAGGATCTGCCTCATGTCCGTGGATCTTCTCACACAACCTGCTCAATCTGAGCTACACAAGCAGCAAAACCTCCCTGCACCATCACCACGTGGAAGGTCACCACGTGGCTGGGACTATATTTTTTCTTCTTTACGCATCTCTGTCTTGGTAGGGCACAAAGGCTGCCAGGCTTGCTTAGCCCTTGCTCTCCTCCTCCTGTTGCGGGTCCAGGAAATTGAGTCAGATGAGCAAAGCCTCGAGGGCTAGGGGCTTAGCACCACGTGTCAGGTGTCTTGTGCTGCACCTCAACGTGCCTGCGTGGTCAAACGAGGCACGGAGCTTTGAATTCATTGGCCAGAACAATGGTGCTAGTGTCCATTGGCCAGGTTGAATTTCAAACTGAACTATTTAAAGGGGGGTGATTTAGAAACAGCCTTTCTGCTTTCTGCCTTCCTGCCTTTCCTCATTAAGGTGGCCATGTGTATGCAGCTAGCACTAGCAGCTCAGCAGCTTCTATTCTCTCCTTCCCTCTGCCTGCAATGTTTTGCATTTTACCTTGAGATCATTATCGCGAGTTGGAAAGTGTCTTTGGTACAGGAGACTTACTCAGGGACCAAAAAGTGTCATCAGTACATCTGCTGGAGTGAATGCCAAGACTCCACAGGCATAGTCAGACCTTTTCCTGTTGTCATGTTACTCTTTTCCAAGTTGTTTACACTGTTTAATTCTGTGCAGCTACTTCCTGTCGACCAAAAATCCAAAGAATCTCAGGGAATTGTCACCATTTTTTGAATATGAATAATAAAATTAACATTCATTAATATTCATAACTCATAACCAAGAATTAATTTCCAAAGTTGTTCCAGAAGAGGCAAGATACACAGTGAGCTCCTCACAACTCTCTGCCAGCGGAAAGCTCAATGGGAACTGGCCAGCACCTGCCATGCAACATCATCACAGTGTCACAGTCTCACAGTATCACCAAGGTTGGAAGAGACCTCACAGATCACCAAGTCCAAGCTGTTACCACAGAGCTCAAGGCTAGACCATGGCACTAAGTGCCACGTCCAATCCTGCCTTGAACAGCTCCAGGGACGGCGACTCCACCACCTCCCTGGGCAGCCCATTCCAGTAGCCAATGACTCTCTCACTGAAGAACTTTCTCCTCACCTCAAGCCTAAATTTCCCCCGGCATAGCTTGAGGCTGTGTCCTCTTGTTCTGGTGCTGGCTGCCTGAGAGAAGAGAGCAACCTCCTCCTGGCTACAACCACCCCTCAGGTAGCTGTAGACAGCAATAAGGTCTGCCCTGAGCCTCCTCTTCTCCAGGCTAAACAATCCCAGCTCCCTCAGCCTCTCCTCGTAGGGCTGTGCTCGAGGCCTCTCCCCAGCCTCGTTGCCCTTCTCTGGACACGTTCAAGCATCTCAATGTCCCTCTTAAACTGGGGGGGCCCAGAACTGGACACAACTGGACATTATCTGACAGTCCTTCCTCACTTGCTTGACCATTGGCTCAGAAATTATCTGCATGATCTTCTCCTGATTCAACAGCTGCTGTGCGTGCACAAGAGCCTGTTCACTAGTGTGTGAAGATGGTGTCACTAAAAATGTCCTTAAGGCTGCAAAAAAGGTGTGACCTTGTTTGCCAACTGCACTCTCTGCCTGAGTGAAAGCTTCGCTTTCTATGGTTGCTGACGATGCCAAGACTCCGTGAGCACAGTTAGAATTTTTCCTGGTTTGGGGTTCCTATTTTCCAAGTTCTGATTGTGTAAAGCTGTTTAGTTCTGAGCAACAACCTTCTGTCAACTGACAAGCCGAAGAGTCTCAGGGAATTTCCACGCATTTTTGAATATGGATAATTAAATTAATATTCATACAGAAAATAATATTGATAAGAGCTAACAGATGATTAATTTCCAATACCATCTGCATATACTTTTGGATTGTCAGCACGGAGTCTCAGGGCAGTGAGTAAATCATGCTCTCTTCTCTGAAGTCCGTGGAGGTTTCCGTTTAACCTCTGAGCGGCAGTTTGTGCTGCAAGGCTCTCTCCGGCTGTTCCAATCTGCTGAAAGCTTTCCTAAAACCATTAAGCCCAGTCTGACTGTACAGACATTCTGCAAAGACAGTTTTGCCAGCTGCCTAAAGGAACCTCTCTGTGTGTTACTTGTGAATAGGGTTGGGGAAGTTTTCTTTATATAGTTAATAAACTGGTTTAGAATTTTGATGTTGGCCTCATCATACTTCACACCTAACCCAGAGTCATAGTATCACAGTCTCACAGTATCATCAGGGTTGGAAGAGACCTCACAGATCATCAAGTCCAAGCTGTTACCACAGAGCTCAAGGCTAGACCATGGCACCAAGTGCCACGTCCAATCCTGCCTTGAACAGCTCCAGGGACGGCGACTCCACCACCTCCCTGGGCAGCCCATTCCAGTAGCCAATGACTCTCTCACTGAAGAACTTTCTCCTCACCTCGAGCCTAAACTTCCCCCGGCGCAGCCTGAGGCTGTGTCCTCTTGTTCTGGTGCTGGCCACCTGAGAGAAGAGAGCAACCTCCTCCTGGCTACAACCACCCCTCAGGTAGCTGTAGACAGCAATAAGCTCTGCCCTGAGCCTCCTCTTCTCCAGGCTAAACAATCCCAGCTCCCTCAGCCTCTCCTCGTAGGGCTGTGCTCGAGGCCTCTCACCAGCCTCGTTGCCCTTCTCTGGACACGCTCAAGCATCTCAATGTCCCTTCTAAACTGGGGGGCCCAGAACTGAACACAGTACTCAAGGTGTGGTCTAACCAGTGCAGAGTACAGGGGCAGAATGACCTCCCTGCTCCTGCTGGCCACACCATTCCTGATGCAGGCCAGGATGCCATTGGCTCTCTTGGCCACCTGGGCACACTGCTGGCTCATGTTCAGGCGGGTATCAATCAGCACCCCCAGATCCCTCTCTGTCTGGCTGCTCTCCAGCCACTCCGACCCCAGCCTGTATCTCTGCATGGGGTTGTTGTGGCCAAAGTGCAGCCCCTGGCACTTGGAGCCATTGAATGCCATCCCCTTGGACTCTGCCCATCTGTCCAGGCGGTCAAGATCCCGCTGCAGAGCCCTTCTGCCCTCCAACCCAGCCACATCTGCCCCCAGCTTGGTGTCATCTGCAAACTTGCTGATGACTGACTCAATGCCCTCATCCAGATCATCTATGAAGATGTTAAAGAGGATGGGGCCCAGCACTGATCCCTGAGGGACACCACTAGTGACAGCTGCCAGCTGGATGTGGCACCATTCACCACCACTCTCTGGGCTCGGCCCTCCAGCCAGTTCCTCACCCAGCACAGAGTGTTGTCATCCAAGCCATGGGGTCAACCCCACCGTGAGTCAAACCCACCCTTAACACTCACTACCACCTGGATCCCCATGTGATGATTCCCTGTTGGCAGCTGCTGCCTGAAGAGGATCTGGCTTGACTCTGCAAGACTTTGACTGCATTGTTTTGTCCCCAGCATGCTTCTGGGCAGCAGGTTGAGAGCCCTTGCTGATCTGCCATTGCTCCCACACTGGTGTGTCCTCTTACAGATTGCCACATGGAAGCCTGATGAATTTATCCCCCACCACATTCCATTTAAAGCTCTGTCAATTAGCCCTGCAGTTTCCTCCACAAAGACCCTCTTCCCCCCTCCAGAGAGCTGTCTCCTGTTTGGTGTCAACAGCCCCGGTGCTGTACAGATCATGCCATTGTCAAAGAACCCAAATTTATGGTGGTGACACCATCCATAGAGTCATATATTAAAGGACTGTGTGTGGGTGCTTAACCCAACATCTCTGCCATCTGTTAGAATAATGCAGGAAAAGATGATTTGTGCCCCAGAATCTCATACCACTTGTCCCAAGGCCATGAAGTCTTTCTTGATTGTTCTGGGACTAACAGTCATTATCTCTTCTCCTCCTCCATGGAAGATCAATGATGGGTAGTAGTCCATCGAGCGCACCAGGCTAGGAATTTTCCTAGCAACATCCCTAACCTGGGCTCCAGGTGGGCAGCACACCTCCCTGTGAGTGGGCTCATATTGGTCCCTCTCTTCCTCTCAGAAGAACTACAACTATCTCCTTTTTTTCCTTTGTTGCACCCCAACCATGGGGCTGGCTGACACACCTTGGGCGACTGAGTAGATGGACTTACCTCTCCATCTCCTCTGTCTGATCCCCAGTTTCTAGTGCCCCACATCTGTGGAGCAAGGGCAGCCAGTAAGACTGAGAAGGTCAGAAGGGGGCTCTCTTGCCTCCGGTGGGGGGATCTGCCTCCCCTCCTGCTCATCTCCTAGGCCTCCTTCTTCACTCGTTTTATCAGGGTAAAGTGATAAATAGGAGCATGATTCTTGTCGGGAGGAAACAAAGAAGGGGGGAGATGTGCCTCCTGGGATGGAGAGTTAGCGCGGGAGCTGGCGGGCGTTGTTCTTGCGCTTGCGCCGGGGGTCAGAGTTGGGCGGACATCGCCAGAGGTGACTGGAACAGCCCAGATGACGCAGGCACACGAAGGATCTCTGGCGCGGCAAGAATCTCAAGGACTTGTTTACATACTCGATACATATGCATGAACTGAGTGCACAAATGGGAGAGGTTGTTGTGTGCTCGCCGCACGAGTTGGTAGAGCGCAGGCTCCCCTCCTGCCCAGCACCGCCTGCCTCCTTTAACAAACACACTCTATATTGTCTGTGGCACTGATCGGCTTGTGGCCCAGATCAGTACAATCATAGAGGCACAGAATCAGTCAGGGCTGGAAGGGACCACCAGGATCAGCCAGTTCCAACCCCCCTGCCATGCCCAGGGACACCCTACCCTAGAGCAGGCTGCCCACAGCCTCAGCCAGCCTGGCCTTAAATTCTGTAGATGCCACCACTGCCCATAAGCAACTACCCCTACCTGCAGGCCATGTGCACAGGCACCACTGGGGCTCTTGAACTGTGAAAGCAAACTTCATGTAATGATTGCTTCCAACAGGGACTTCCAACTCTGTCATTCAGTGACGCTATCTTCCCTTCATCTTCCTCAGCAGATAAGAAGAGAGATGCACACAAACGGAGGGGAGCTCATGCACAGGCCACTGAAAAGAGACCGGCATGGGAAATAGATCTGGGACATGAAAACAACCCAAGAGACAGGAATGGAAAGAGATATGGGGACAGTGTGAGGGAGGGCGAGGAGAGGGAACAGAGATAAAACTGAACCAGAGCTGAAGAAAACAAAACCTGGACACCAAGGAGGGATGCATTTGCTTGAGTAAGGTGGGATAGAGACAACCCCTGTCTGCACGCAGGGATCAGGGCTCTGCTCTGCAGAATTGCCTGGTGACAGCCAGGTTTGATGCTCAGAGAAATTGGCCACCAGAGGCACGGGGTGGATGGAGAGCAGGGAGAGCATGTGGGCAGCACCCAGCGGGCTCCTGTCTGCTGCTGACAGCTCAGGGCTGGTAGGAAGCTCACTGTAAGGGCACTTCAGCTGCCACGCAGAAGTGTCTCCGGGCCACAGCGAGGACTCCAGGAAGGGGCTTGGAGGGGCAATGAAGCTGCTGGTGATGTTTCTGTCTGGGACAGACAGCACTGGTAAGCCTGGGTGACTTGATGCATTCATCTGGGGCTTAGTCATCCACATAAAATAAAAACCTTCACATATGACACAGCCTAAAACTTTACACTGATTAAGCAATTAGGAGCTATTAGTTATCACTGCTCATAGCTGTTAGTGCAGAGCAATGCAAGTGCATTCCCCCCACTGTGGAGGTGAACTCATTCCAATCAGCACCACATGCCTTTCTGAAGACACGCAGGGATCCTGAGCACATGGGGAGGCACAGCTGGAGGGCTAAAGAATAGGTCAAGTCATACCTGCTGCTCAGCAGGCTGGTCCAGAACCAGCCCTAAGGAGTAAGTCCTTGCAGTCATTACTGTTCCAAAAGGACAGCAAGGCACAGGTAATTACCCCTCCTTGCACATTTGCAGCAGGGCCTCTGTCTCTGAGCAGCGGTGTAGCTTAGTCCCTGTCTAACAGGGATCAATGCTGGGGTCAAAATGAAACATCCCCCCTGGCACAGACCATCCTTAAAGCATACATCACAACCATGGGCCCCTTCAAAACACAGGGGAAGCTCTTACTTTCCCTTTCCTCTGCAGAAAGAAGGGGGTGATGTTCCACCATGCTGGCACTCGAGTACAATGTGGGGTGATGCATCCTGCTTTCATCTCATCCCACAGGACTACAACCCAAGAATCGACCTGTAGGCTTCTGGCAGGGGAGAGCATGGTGCAGGAGTCCCTGTCTCCCAAGGACAGCTCTCCAGACAAGTCAGGGAGCTCACTGGCCCTGAAGGGAGAGCTGGACACAGCATGCAGTCATTCTGGGGTTCTTGTCCCACAGCTCAGTGCTCACTGGAGGCTGGGGTCATCTAAGTACATGCCCCTCAGACTATTTCTGTATCTTACCTGATGCCACTTAATACACAGAATGCCAACAGGAGTAGAAAAGATCACAACTCAGACCAACCTGGGGCAGTTTCCACTAGGAGGTGGAGACAGGAGGTACAGATTCAAATGCCTTCAGGCAAGGCAGGAAGCTGAACCCTGCTCCACCACATCCTTGGGGAGCTCTCACACTGTTAATGTATTTCACAAAGGAGAAAAGTCTCTCTCACTGGGGAAATTGGAGTATGAGCAGAGGACAGGTCTGTGAGGGGACAGAAGCAGGCAGATAAGCACTGCAGAGTCCCAGCAAACAGAGACCAGAAAAAGCCAACACCTTCCATGCTTTATATTCATTCCAACGTTTCCCCTGGTCTGCTCCTGGCAGGTACTACACTAATCAGCTCCCTCCTCTGCACGAGGGTGTCAGGAGCACATCTTCTCTATCCATTGCAGAGCCCAATACTGTGACACCCACACCCTTCTGTGCCCCTGCATACTGCCCACTAGCTCTCAACCCAGGTGCTTTACATCCTGGCTCACGGCAACAGGTGCCTCTCTCTGCAGTGTGGCAACACAGGACAGTGAAAAACAGAAGCAAGCCAAGCTGCAGCAGCTCCTCCTGAGCACAGCAATCAGAGGTGCACCCACAGCAGGGCCTGCAATAAATCTGTCCTTAGGTGCAGCAGCAAACCTGCTGCCCTGTGCCAGCTGAGCACTGAGGGATGCAGCTGTGGGCTGCTCTTTGGGCACAAGGAGTTTCTCAACACACTCAAAGCCACAGTGAAAAGTAAGTGCCCAAGACAGGGGTGTTCTTGTGCTTGTTTAATACCAACTCCTCCACCCTTCTAACAGATCCAGTCAGTCAATACCACACCAGTCAAAATAAAGTCCTGTAATGTGGCTGTGATGCTGCCAAAGCAGTAATAAAGCTCACACAGAGAGGCATAGAGTTTTCATTTTTTAACCAAAGTAATAACCTCAAAGAAAGGAAGTGAGAAGTCGAAATTGAAGTGGCTTTTAAAACCCATTTTACTTTTTTTGGCTGTCATGTAATATTGCCAGAGCCTGCCTGGGTGCAGCTGGGTCTGCTGGTGCCTTAACCAGCTTCTGACTGCAGATACTACAAAGGAACTCAGCATTAAAGGTGCCACTTGCAGAGGGGCCTGGGGGTGCTGGTTGGCAGTCAATTAAACATGAGCCAGCAGTGCCCAGGTGGCCAAGAAAGCCAATGGCATCCTGGCTTGGATCAGAAGCAGGGTGGGCAGCAGGGACAGGAGGGGATCATCCCCCTGCGCTCAGCACCACTGAGGCCACACCTCGAGTGCTGTGTTCAGCTCTGGGCCACTCACTCTAGGAAGGACACTGAGGGGCTGCAGCCTGTCCAGAGCAGAGCAGCAAGGCTGGAGAAGGGCCTGGAGCAGCTGGGCTGTGAGGAGGGGCTGAGGGAACTGGGGGTGTTAAGGCTGCAGAAGAGGAGGCTGAGGGCAGAGCTCACTGCTCTCTGCAGCTCCCTGCAGGGAGGTTGGAGTGAGGAGGGGCAGCCTCTGATCCTTGGTGGCAAGGGACAGGAGCAGAGGAAGTGTTTCCAAGCTGCCCCAGGAGAGGTGCAGGCTGGATGCTAGGAAATATTTCTTCTCAGAAAGGGTTCTCAGCCATGGAATGTTCTGCCCAGGGCAGTGCTGCAGTCACTCTCCCTGGGGGTATTCAAGCAGCCTGTGGAGCTGTGCTTAGGAAGGTGATTTAGTGTTGCCCCTGCAGTGTTAAGTCAGGGGTTGGACTGGAGGAGTTTGGAGGTCTCCTCCAATCAAGTGTTTTCTGTGATTCCCAGGAATCTAGACTGCAGTTTTAGACAAGCCTTAGGTAAGTATCATAATGTACTTAAAAGCAACTGCTTATTCAAAATGTTCCTCTAGCAATTTGAGTCAAAACTGACTACTACAAAGCAGTATTTGGGCAACAGAAGCCTGGTTTCAGTGGGAAACACTCGGGTATAGACTCTGATCTTTAGATGCACTGTTTGCTGTACACAGTGGTAAGTGCAAATAATCATGCAAACAAAATACTGACCTCATTTTCCTGGACAGTCTTCAGCTGTCAGAGACCTGCAAAGAGGTGATGCTGTCTCTATGAAGGCAGGCTGGCAGAGTTGGGATTGTTCAGTTTGGAAAAGAGAAGGCTCCAAGGAGACCTTATGGTGGCCTTCCAGTATCTGAAGGGGGCTACCAGAAAGCTGCTGAGGGACGTTTTAGGGTAGTAGGTAGTGATAGGACTCAGGCAAAGGGATCCAAGCTAGAGGAAGATAGATTTAGATTGGATGTTAGGAAGAAGTTCTTTACCATAAGGGTGATGAGACACTGGCACAGGTTGCCCAAAGACGTGGTGGAAACCTCATCCCTGGGTGATTTTAAGGCCACGCTGGATGTAGCCTTGGGCAATCTATGTAGTGAGAAGTGTCCCTGCCCATGGCAGGAGGGTTGGAACTAGATGATCCTTGAGGTCCCTTCTAACCCTGACAATTCTATGACTCTGTGGACATTCTGTGGGTATCACAGGAGGTGATTCACAAAATCACAGAATGTTAGGAGTTGGAAGGGACCTCCAGAGATCATTGAGTCCAACCCTCCTGCCAAAGCAGGGTTACCTAGGGCAGCCCACACAAGAACACATCCAGGTTGGCATTGAAAGTCTCCAGAGAAGAGACTCCCTTTTCACAAGGAGTCCCATAGAAAAGACAAGGGGTGATGGGGACAAGTTACTGCTGGGGAAGTTCCCACTGGAATCCAGAAAAGGATGTTTCACCATGAGAACAGTCAGGGGTTGGAATCATCCCCCAGGGCAAGCAGTGGATTCCCCTACATTGCTCAGTTTTAAGACTCAGCTTGACAGGGTGCAGGGCCAGCTCATTCCAACTCCACTACCACCTAGCAAGGTTGGACCAGATGATCCTTGGGGTCCCTTCCAACCTGGCATTCTGTGATCGATGAATTCCAAATTGCATCTTACAAACCCCACCAAGGGCTGGTAGTTATTTTCCTTAACCTCAGAGACCACACTAGAATTTGTAGTGCACATTAGATCACCACAGAAGTCACAGGTATTCTCTAGCCCTTACTGTGGACGTTCTGTGGGTATCACCCAGGCACAGTAAGTTTGGCATGAAGCTGTTTTCATCTTTAGCAATGGGCAGAAAGCCACTTGAAAACCCTGCATCGAGGATCCTTCCCTGCAAAGATTTCCAGCACCTCCCCCTATGCCAGTACACTCCACTGATGATTGCTTTCATGAGGTTTTGAAAGCACACTGTAAATTCCTACAACAGGACCAGAGAGAACATTTTTCAGGAGCAATAAACTGCACCAGTACAGGTCTGGAGGTGATCTGCTGAAGAGCAGCCCCATGGAAGAAGACCTGGCAGTGCTGGTGGACAGCAAGTTCTGCATGGACAGCAATGTGCCCTTGTGGCCAAGGAGGCCAATGGCATCCTGGTGGGCATTCGAAAGAGTGTGTCCAGAAGATCCAGGGAGGTTCTCCTTCCCCTCTACTCTGCCCTGCTGAGGCCCCACCTGGAATACTGCATCCAGTTCTGGGCTTCCCAGTTCAAGAGGGACAGGGATCTACTGCAGAGAGTCCAAGGCAGAGCTACAAGGATGCTGCAGGGACTGCAGCACTGCCTGAGGAGAGGCTGAGAGCCCTGGGGCTGCTTATGCTGCAGAAGAGAAGGCTGAGAGGGGATCTGAGCAATGTCTATCAAGAGCTGAGGGCTGGGGGGCAGGAAGGAAGGGACAGGGACAGCCTCTGCTCACTTCTGGCCCACCATAGGACAAGGGGCAAGGGATGCAAACTGCAGCACAGCAACTTCCACCTCAACAGGAGCAACAACTTCTTGGCTGTGAGGGTCCCAGAGCCCTGGCACAGGCTGCCCAGAGAGGTTGTGGAGTCTCCTTCTGTGGAGCCTTTGCAGCCCTGTCTGGATGTGTTCCTGTGTGACTTGTGCTGGATTCTCTGGTGCTGCTGTGGCAGGGGATTTGGGCTGGAAGATCTCCAGAGGTCCTTTCCAGCCCCTAACACTCCGTGATCCTGTGAGATGTGAAAGCTCCTTTGACTACTGGCCTAATGAGATATCAATGTGGAGATCCTACACGTGAGGATAGAAGGTGTGAGGGCTGCAGGAGCAGCACAAAATGCACTCTGCTTTTTCCCTTTGACACTTCCTACACCTTGTCCATTGCTCAGCAAACAGAAGCTTCCCTTCTAGTCACTCAGCCTCATTTGAAGCCACAGCCCTGTCCTCTGCCCCGCGGGAGCTGTGAAGGAAGGGCCCTGGCTTGGAGCAGAGCAGTGGCCAGGTCCCTTCAGCCAGGCTGTCCACAAAAGCAGGACAGGAACTCCAGGGGCAGCCAAAACAACCACGCATAACAAAGTGCTTTAAAACACGCAGACGAGCTAGCACTAGGGCCCGGGCTGCCTTTCTGTTTTGTGCAAGCAGCACAACAGCCTCTGGGGAGAAGCCTGGCATGCCTGCTGGCTAGGCCCAACATTGCACCCACCCACTAGCCACCCAGCCAGACACCTACCCTGGCACCCTAGGCAGTGGCAGCAGCCGAGCTGTCTGCAAGCCAGCAGCGGCGATGTGCGTCCTGCAGCTCTAACAGACAGCTTCAGCAGGGTGGGAGGCACACAGCACCAGGGGCTGCAATTAAGCAGCTGATTTTATAGGCTCTCTTTTCTTCCTCTTTCTGTAAGCAGCTCTTCAAAGGTAGCTAGCTGGAACAGCTGGAGCTCACTCTGAAAGAGCAGTTCCACCCACCCACCCACTCACTACCAATCTGCCAATTACCATTCAATTAGACTCTTCTGAACATCCAGAGTATTGGGGGTTTATTTGGGAGAAAGCAAGCTGCAGCTAATGGAAGGAATGCTTTCATCTGAACTGGGAAGCCTGTCCCTTGGGCAATATATCACTTAAACACCGAGCTGCTTACAAACAGGTGGCGTGCAGCAACACATCAGTGCTCACACACGTGGCTACTAAAGGTAAGCCTTTGCCAACAGAGCACTGCTTAGAGTCTGGAGCTACAGAATTAGTGCCCCTTTGTAAGAGGTTTGAGCACCACCCTGGTAATCTGTGCCACTTGGTAAGAGATTTGCCCTGTACTGATACAAGAAGGAAGGAATCATAGCATAGAATCAAGCAGGTTGGAAGAGACCTCCAAGCTCATCCAGTCCAACCTAACACCCAGCCCTGGCCAATCAACCAGACCATGGCTTGGCTTCAACACCTCCAGGCACGGCCACTCCACCACCTCCCTGGGCAGCCCATTCCAATGCCAATCACTCTCTCTGACAACAACTTCCTCATCACATCCAGCCCAGACCTGCCCTGGCACAACTTGAGGCTGGGTCCCCTTGTTCCATTGCTGGTTGCCTGGCAGCAGAGCCCAACCCCACCTGGCTACAGCCTCCCTTCAGGGAGCTGCAGGCAGCAATGAGCTCTGCCCTGAGCCTCCTCTTCTGCAGGCTGCACACCCCCAGCTCCCTCAGCCTCTCCTCACAGGGCTGTGCTCCAGGCCCTTCCCCAGCCTTGCTGCCCTTCTCTCAACACCTTCCAGCACCTCAACATCTCTCTGGAACTGAGGAGCCCAGAACTGGACACAGCTATCATACAGCTGCTTCAGAATTAAACACCCAATGGTGTGACCAGAGTGTAAATCTCCAGAAAAGTCCCTATGGGTGAAAATGCTCCTTTTCTAGTATGGCAACCACTGGTGCCAAAAATGAGTTCACAGAATCATAGAATCAAGCAGGTTGAAGAGACCTCCAAGTTCATCTAGTCCAACCTAGCACCCAGCCCTGGCCAATCAACTAGAGCAGTGCTCTGTGAAGAATTACAAGGTCTCCACTGAACACTAAATCAAGGCACTGGCTACCTGTCAGACCTTGTTCTACAGCTGCAAGGAATGGCTGTGCACAAATTCACCTCCAGCCCTTGGCAGCAACTCCAAACACAGGCTGTTAACACCCAAAGGAGAGCAAAACTCATCACACACCCCAAATTCCACACAGCTATCATGGTGCTTTTTGTGAAACAGCCTGCAGAGTGCAGCAGGGGCACTGAAGGCATGCACATGCAGCCACCTGGCTCAGCTGGTCCCACTCCAGTTGAAAAACAATAAAACATTTAAGGAGCTTTTGGCTTTCCCCTAGTCTGACAAAAGATGTTTCCACTAAACTGATTTTGTACCAAATTGGTCTCATTTTCCTCCCCGTAAAAAGGGAGGAAAAAAGTTTGGTAGCTTCTCCTCAACCCCCTCATCAGAATCACCAATAAAGGTGTTTCTGGGACCAATCCTGTTCAATCTCTTTATTGATGATCTGGACCAAGGGATTGAGTCCAGCATCAGTGATTTTGAAGATGGCACCAAGCTAGGAGCAGCTGTGGAGCTGTTGGAGGGTAGGAGAGCTCTGCAGAGGGACCTGGCCAGGCTGGATGGGTGGGCAGAGGCCAAGGGGACGAGACTGAACAAGGCCAAGTGCAGGTTCTACACTTTGGCCACAACAACCCCAAGCAGCACTACAGGCTGGGGCCAGAGTGGCTGAGAGCAGGCAGGCAGAGAGGGAGCTGGGGGTGCTGGGAGAGAGGAGCTGAAGCTGAGGCAGCAGTGCCCAGGTGGGCAGCAGAGCCAATGGCATCCTGGGCTGGCTCAGGAGCAGTGTGGCCAGCAGGACAAGGGAGGTTCTCCTGCCCCTGTGCTCAGCACTGCTCAGGCCACCCTTTGAGTGCTGTGTCCAGTTGTGGGCTCCTGAATTGCAGAGAGATGTTGAGGTGCTGGAAGGTGTTGGGAGAAGATCAGCAAGGCTGGGGAGGGGCCTGGAGCACAGCCCTGTGAGGAGAGGCTGAGGAAGCTGGGGGTGTGCAGCCTGCAGAAGAGGAGGCTCAGGGCAGAGCTCATTGCTGTCCCTTCCAACCTAACCCATTCTGTGATTCTATGATTCTCCAGCTTTGCCAGGGGAGGTTTAGACTGGATGTTAGGAAAAAAAATTCTTCAACATCATAAGTGATTGGGATTGGAATGGGCTGCCCAGGGGCGTGGTGGAATCCATGTCCCTGGAAGTGTTTAAAAAGAGACTGCATGTGGCACTTGGTGCCATGGTTTAGTTGATTAGATAGTGCTGGGTGATAGGTCGGACTTGATGATCCATGGGGTCTTTTCCAACCTAGTTAATTCTGTGATTCTGCAACTCTGGAGACCTTCCAGTCCAAAATGCATCCAGACAGGTCTTGAAAGTCTCCAGAGAAAGAGGCTCCACAACCTTTCTGGGCAGCCTGTGCCAGTGTTCTGTGACCCTTACAGTAAAGAACTTCTTCCTCTTGTTGAGGTAGAGCTTCTGTGATGCAGTTTCCATCCCTTGCCCTTTGTCCATCCAGGAAATCCACACTATAGAGAGGGAAGTGTGTCAGACTGAGCTAAACACTCCTGCACTCAGGTAAGGGCACTCACAGCCTGAGCTGTCTGCACTAGAGAACAAAGAGCTGCCTGCCGAAGTGCCTGTGCAGCTGGCTAGCTCGTTTGCTGAGCCTTTAATTAAAATGCAAAGCACTGGATAATGGTAAACATTTAATTAGATTTGTCTCTATGTTTCAATATTAATAAAACACATGAAAAATGCATTAAGAGGCAGCTAATTGGGGGCTCTCCAAGAGTAGCTGTAAATGAGCAATTAGAATACAATCGGGGTGTGGTTCCCCAGGGATCTTCCCGGGACTGCTGCTATTTAATATTCCAGACAAAGGTTTAGGAATTATTAACAAGTCCCTGGCAATAGACCATACAGATGCCAGGAAGCCTGAAATCCCAGCAAATTACAGCAAAGAGCAGGCAGTGTAGCAGAGTGAGCAGGCAGTGCAGCAGAGTGAGCAGGCAGTGTAGCAGAGTGAGCAGGCAGTGCAGCAGAGTGAGCAGGCAGTGCAGCAGAGAGAGCAGGCAGTGTAGGAGAGTGAGCAGGCAGTGCAGCAGAGTGAGCAGGCAGTGCAGCAGAGAGAGCAGGCAGTGTAGGAGAGTGAGCAGGCAGTGTAGCAGAGTGAGCAGGCAGTGTAGCAGAGTGAGCAGGCAGTGCAGCAGAGTGAGCAGGCAGTGTAGCAGAGTGAGCAGGCAGTGCAGCAGAGTGAGCAGGCTGCTGCTGCTGCGGCAACTGGAGACCACCACCGAATGCCTCTACGCCGCCAACCCTGAGTGAGGCTGCAAGGCTAAGCATGAGGCTGAGCTTGCTGCGAAACAGGGAGTCTGCAAACCACACACGTGTGAGAGCTGCCTACCAGCTGCCTCGCCAGAGGCTGAAGCTCAGACCACACCATTGTTCCATCCACGGCACTCACAAAATGCCACACACACTGCCTGCTTGGTTTCTGGCTGCAGCAAGAGCAGTGTGGGCAGCAGGGCAAGGGAGGGGATTCTGCTCCTTTGCTCTCCTCAGACCCCTTCTGCAGTCCCGGGTGCAGTTCTGGAGCCCACAACACAAGGACAGGGAACTGTTGGAGCCAGTCCAGAGGAGGCCACCAAGATGCTCAGAGGGCTGCAGTAGCTCTCCTATGATCACAAGCTGATAGAGTTGAGAATCTGCAGCCTGGAGAAGAGAAGGCTTCAAGGAGACCTTGGCATGGCCTTCCAGTATCTGAGGGGGGCTCCAGGAAGGCTGGGGAGGGACTATTGTCAAGGTCTTGTAATGACAGGATGAGGAGGAATGGGTTTGAACTGGCAGAGGGAAGATTGAAACTGGATGTTAGGAAGAAGTTCTTTGCAGTGAGGGTGGTGAGACACTGGCACAGGTTGCCCAGGGAGGTCACAGATCACATTCTGTGCTTCTGTGCTCCACAACCTCCTTGAAGGTGTTCAAGGCCAGGTTAGATGAGGCCTTAAGTGATCTGTTCTAGTGGGAGGTGTCCCTGCCTATGGCAGTGTCGTGGAGGGCCCATAGGCCCGAAATCAGACCTGCATATGCCTTGCTCTGCCTGGACATGTTTTTCCTGCTTGTAGTCAGGGGTGAGCAC
>WAAF01020841.1:370503-401509 GCA_013400475.1 Tricholaema leucomelas | reverse complement strand
AGTAAATATCTCTTTAATTCCTATTGTGCCTGCCACAGAGCAGAAAACTTTCAGCCCACTCTGCTGGGCAAACAGCATATAGACCCCAAGCGGCAGCAGCCGCGGGGAAAACTCTTTCTGTTAATAGTCCTATGCTAGTCATTGTATTATAGTTATTAGCCATTTGTGATTATACCCTTAATGTCTTCATAACCGTGTAAGAATAAATATTAATATTATAAGTTCAGTGGTTGGGGGTGGCGAGAGTTGACAAATATTGGAGTTTAATAAATATATACATTTTTATAAATATTCTCTCGCATTAGTTAATTTCTTCCCTTCGCCACGAACGGGCGATAAGGGCAGAAGTCCCCTCCGCCACAGGCAGGGGGTTGGAACTGGATGATCCTTGAGCTCACTTCCAACCTAAACCATTCTATGATTCTGTGATTCTACCTTCCAAAAGCAGATAGGAAAAACACAGCTGTTTGACATGGAAAACCACTGCTATCTTACATGGAAAAACAGCTATTTTGCATGGAAAAGCACAGCTATTTTGCATGGGAAAATACAGGAATTTTACATGGGAAATCACATCTGGTTTACATGGAAAAATACAGGTATTTTACATCGATGATCAACTGAATTCTTCTGGAGCTGGAAACTGCTCTCTCTGAAGGATGGGAGATCACTCTGCTTAGGCTGTGAAAAGCCACTCAGGAGGTGAGCTGATTACATCGTGTCTGCCAGTTCTGCAGAGAGGAAATGCTGGTCCCAAGAGGGCACTTTGAGCCACCTGGAGAAGATGCAAGATGCACCAACACCTGCAGCGTACATGTTTGAGCCAGAAATTAAGGCAGGCAGCACTACTTTATTGATGATCTGGAGCAGGGGATTGAGTCCAGCATCAGTAAGTTTGCAGATGACACCAAGCTAGGAGCAGCTGTGGAGCTGTTGGAGGGTAGGAGAGCTCTGCAGAGGGACCTGGCCAGGCTGGATGGGTGGGCAGAGGCCAATGGGATGAGACTGAACAAGGCCAAGTGCAGGGTTCTGCACTTTGGCCACAACAACCCCAAGCAGCACTACAGGCTGGGGCCAGAGTGGCTGAGAGCAGGCAGGCAGAGAGGGAGCTGGGGGTGCTGGGAGAGAGGAGCTGAAGCTGAGGCAGCAGTGCCCAGGTGGGCAGCAGAGCCAATGGCATCCTGGGCTGGCTCAGGAGCAGTGTGGCCAGCAGGACAAGGGAGGTTCTTCTGCCCCTATGCTCAGCACTGCTCAGGCCAAATTGAGTACTGAGCTCACTGCCAGGCAAGATGAGACCTCAAGGCCTCCACATACAGGAAATCAGAGCTAGGGATGCCTCAAGGCTTATCTTGACTTTGAAGAATCTTGGAATCAATCAGTAGAAGAGAGGGAAGAACTTTTAAAGCATGGTCTGGCACCATGGAGTGGACTGAAGCACAGCTGAAGACCAAGCTCTTCACAGAGTCACAGATTTAACTGCAACACAGAAGGTCTGTAGCTAGTGGAGTCCCTCAGGGGTCACTACTGGGACCAGTTCTGTTCAATATATCACTGACCTGGATGAGAGCACAGAGGCACTGTCAGCAAGTTTGGTGATGACACCAAAGTGAGAGGAGTGGCTGCCAGCCCTCAGGCTGTGCTGCCATCCAGTGAGACTTAGGCTGGAGAGTTGGGCAGGGAGAAATGGAATGAAATTCAGCAAGAGCAGGTGTAGAGTCTGGCACCTGGGACAGAGCAACCCCAGGGAGCAGGATAGGCTGGGGACTGACCTGCTGGAGAGCAGTGAAGGGGAAAAGTACCCAGGTGGGTCCTGGTGGATGCAAGGTTGAACATGAGCTAGCAATGTGCACTTGTGGTCAAGAAGGCCAATGCCATCCTGGAGTGGACTAGAAGGGTTGCGGTTAGCAGGTCAAGTGAGGTTCTCCTGCCTCTCTACTATGCCCTGGTGAAGCCACATCTGGAGTACTGTGTCCAGTTCTGGCCCCTTCAGTTCAAGAAGGACCTCAGGGAACTGCTTGAGAGAGTCCAGCACAAAGCCACAAAGATGCTGAAGACAGTGGAAGATCCTCCTTAGGAGGAGAGCCTGAGGAGTTGGGGCTTGGGGCTTGGGGCTTGGGGCCTGGGGCTTGGAGAGGAGGAGCCTGAGAGGAGACCTCACTCATGTTGGTAAAGATGTGCAGGGTGAGTGCCAGGAGGCTGGAGCCAGGCTCCTCTGGGTGATGCCCAGTGCCAGGACAAGGGCAATGGTGGCAGCTGAGGCATAGGAAGCTCCACGGAAAGATGAGGAGGAATTTTTTCCCTGTGAGGGTGACAGAACCCTGGAACAGGCTGCCCAGGGGGCTGTGGAGTCTCCCTCTCTGGAGTTATACAAAGCCCACCTGGATGTGTTCCTGTGTGATCTGGTATAGGTGACCCTGCTCAGGCTGGGGGGTTGGGCTGGATGAGCTTTTGAGCTCCCTTACAGCCCCTGGCATTTTGTGATTCTGTGATTCTGTGAAGTACCCATGTTGGAAAAGACAGAGAGGATTGAGTCCAACCTACCACCCAACACCATCTAACCAACTAAACCATGGCATTAAGTGCCTCGCTCAGTCTTCTTCTAAATACCTCCAGAGATGGGGACTCCACCACCTCTCTGGGCAGCCCATTCCAATGCCAATCACTGTCTGGCAACAACTTCCTCCTAACATCCAGCCTGAACCTGCCCTGGCACAACTTGAAGCTGTGTCGTCTTGTTCTGTCCCTGGTTGCCTGGCAGCAGAGCCCAACCCCAGCTGGCTACAGCCTCCCTTCAGGGAGCTGCAGACAGCAATGAGCTCTGCCCTGAGCCTCCTCTTCTGCAGGCTGCACACCCCCAGCTCCCTCAGCCTCTGCTCACAGGGCTGTGCTCCTGTGCATGGTGTGGCACTGCAGAAGTGCTGCTGTGTGGCTCGGCGCTGTGCTGCTTGTCGGCGCCCCGGTGCCGTTAGGCGCAGGGCAGTGACAGAGGAGTGCTGGGTTATGAACAGCAAGCGACCAAAGCCTTCTGCTTACAGGCTTCCTCCCCAGCTGACAGGGAGTCAGGCACACAGCCAGCTCAAGGCAAGGGAAATCTCTCCCCAGATCCCATCGCACTTCAGAGGCTGTGCAGAAGACTGAGCTCGGGAGAAGGCTTTGGAAGGAGCTCCCCTTGCACAGCCTGGTTTCACAGCTCTGGGCAGGTGCCAGCGGGCAGCCCTGCCCTCTCCCTCGACACTACCTTAAAGCACTTCCCTTAAAAAAAGTCCTTGCAACTGGAAAGTAATTTTGAAATCTTTGTTACTCCAAGAGAGCTACCACCTGCGTCACAGCCATGCATCCATGCAGCTTCAGCGGGTTTAGATGCAGGAGGGGTTTATTTGAACCTCTGCCATTTGCCATGCATTGGGGTTGGCACTGGGGTAATGCCAACATTCAAACCCTTCAGGCTTCTCTGGGAAACAAAAGCTCCAAGTAAAGCTCCACTGAAAACTCTGATTCAGTACTGCAGTCCTCGTCACATCCTGCAAAAGAGCTCACCTGGCACTATGCAGGACCTAGTCCTGTCCCTGCTTACATCAAAACCAAGGAGAACAGCCAAGATGTAGGTCAAAGCAGCTGGGTTTTCACTGGACTTCCCCTCAGACTCCAGAGAGAAGCTGTCTGCCAATCTAGAGGCATTTTAGGCAGTAAGTCTAATCCTTACATCCTGCTTTATGTCACAGAATCACAGCAACGTTCAGGCTGGCAAGGCCCCTCAGGACCACCAAGTCCAACCCAGAGCCCTGCTCTGCAAGGTGCACCCTAATGCATATCCCCAAGCACCACAGCCAAACCACCTTGAAACACAGCCAGGCTTGGGCACTCCACCACCTCCCTGGGCAGCACATTCCAGTGCCTCACCACTCTTGCTGGGAAAAAATCCTTCCTCATGTCCAGTCTAAACCTACCCTGCTGTAGCCTGAGGCCATTGCCTCTTGTTCTCTGGCTAATGCCCTGTGAGAAGAGACCAGCACCAACCTCTCCACAAGGGCCTTTCAGGGAGCTGTACAGACCCAGGAGGTCTCCCCTCAGCCTCCTCTTCTTCACACTAACCATCCCCAGCTCCTTCAGTCTCTCCTCACCAGATTTATTCTGCAGGCCCTTCACAGCTTCCTTGCCCTCCTCTGCACTGGCTCCAGCACCTCCATGTCTCTCTTGTACTGAGGTGCCCAAAGGTGGACACAGTCCTCGAGGTGTGGCCTCACCAGAGCAGAGTACATGGGGACAATCCCCTCCCTGCTCCTGCTCTTTTCTGACTAGCACTGATGGAAATGAAACTAAACAGAGTTAGCAGACCCAGGGTATGAAACAAGCACAGAGGTAGGGCACTGGTTTATATCAGAGCATCTTCATTTCACTCCACCCTTTTGTCTTCCTCCTCTGCTGATTGCCTTGGAACAGCAGGGAGGGATGCAAGTGAAATTATCCCTGAAGTGGGACCATTATCAGCTCTGTCCGGCTGGGGAAGAGAGCAGCACCGGCAGTCTGCAGAGCTGCTGCTGCCCGGAGAAAGAGGAGCGGGAGCGTGGCTGAGCCTGTGCGCGGCACTGCACGGCGCTGCACGGCGCTGCACGGCGCTGCACGGCGCATCACAGTGCTGCACGGCGCATCACGGCACTGCACGGCGCTGCACGGCGCTGCACGGCGCATCACAGTGCTGCACGGCGCATCACGGTGCTGCACGGCGCTGCACGGCGCTGCACGGCGCATCACGGCGCTGCACGGCGCATCACGGTGCTGCACGGCGCTGCACGGCGCTGCACAGCGCATCACAGTGCTGCACGGCGCATCACGGCACTGCACGGCGCTGCACGGCGCTGCACGGCGCATCACAGTGCTGCACGGCGCATCACAGTGCTGCACGGCGCTGCACGGCGCATCACAGTGCTGCACGGCGCATCACGGTGCTGCACGGCGCTGCACGGCGCATCACAGTGCTGCACGGCGCTGCACGGCGCTGCACGGCGCATCACGGTGCTGCACGGCGCTGCACGGCGCTGCACGGCGCATCACGGTGCTGCACGGCGCTGCACGGCGCTGCAGTGTTCGCACACCGACTTGCCGCAGCTCCCTTGGCCAGCGGCACAGCCCTCCAGGGCACCGGGCTCGGGTACAGCCCTCCAGGGCACCGGGCTCCTCTCTGGAGGCAGGGCACAGCCCTCCCGGGCACCAGGTTTGGGTACAGCCCTCCCGGGCACTGGGCTCCTCTCTGGAGGCAGGGCACAGCCCTCCCGGGCACCAGGCTCCTCTCTGAAGTCAGGCCCTGGGGCTTGCGGACATGCGGACACCTCGGGGGGATGCTGTATCTGCCGCGGAGGGTTGGAAACAGAGCCAGTGATGCCAAAACCCCCAGCTGCGGTTTAGGCTTGAGGACCTGCCGGGTGGATCTGCCTCTGACACTCGTGGCAGCTGTCAGTCGTTCATCGCTGAAATGTTCTCTGCCAGAGAGCACTGTGGAGGTGGTCACAGCGAAACAGGCATAAACATTCTTGGGGGTTAATTCTCTTGCAGTCCTGCCAGCCCTGGCCAAGGACGGTGCAAAGGCCAATGCATCACTCAGGCCTTACAGGACTGCACACTTACACCGACTTTAGCACTAGTATGGACTCTGTTGAGCCAAGATGTTTGGTTGGTTTAGATTCCCAGGTCGATGCTGCCTCCTGGACAGACCTTCTCGTTCTCCTGTAAAGCCTTTTAGAGAAGCAGCAACCCCAACTCTTTCTTTCAAGATATTCTGACTCGGGGAGTCCCAGAGGGCTTTCCATGACACTCTGAGGATATTCTCAGTAATGCCAAGGAACTGACTCAGTCCCCGTAGGGCTTAGCTGAGATTTGCATTTGCCAGGAGGCACCTGCGGCTCCAGACAATTTAATACAGTCGAGTAAAATAAACAGTAAACACTTATGCATGCTGGATCAATAAAAAGCCTGAGAAGGACCACACTGAGTTAAGCAGTGAGCATCATTCAGAGCAGCGGGGAGGCAGGCGCTCTGTGCCCAGCAAGCACCCACACTGCCTGGCAGATTATGAGTAAAGTGACACATGAGCCAGACTTGAGAAGCCTGTACCTTAGTTAATGACATTCCACACTGATCTCCCTGCCAGAGTTATAATTCAATGTTCATTTCTCCAAGTACTTTCTGCACCAGTACAAATAACTTGTCTTATTTCTTTCATAAACTACTCATGTAGCATATTCCCTTTCCCCTGCCTCTTGACAGGTAGTAATAAGGTTTCACATTTGAGTGATTTCATTTGAAGGCTTTAAAGAGAGGTAGACAGATATATATATATATACACACCCCTACACCCTTCTGTGTGTGCCTGTAATTCCATCTGTGGATGCACATGTGGACAGCTGTTTAATGTTAGGTTACTTTACACTGTGATTTCTGTACCTGAACTCTTTGCTTCCCAAAGCTTTAGCTGTTAAACTGTCTTAGCCCTTTGTTTGCCCTCCGTGTAGTAGTGGACTTTAGATTTTCACCTGTGTAAAGTGTAAAGACAGAAACAGTTTGAATTAGCTCATTAGGAGTCCTGAATAGTACTGAGGTGGAATCCAGTTTCTGGGAGAAGGACACTTAGGTTTATACTGGAAGGTGCCCAGAGAAGGGCAGCAAGGCTGGGGAGGGGCCTGGAGCACAGCCCTGTGAGGAGAGGCTGAGGGAGCTGGGGGTGTGCAGCCTGCAGCAGAGGAGGCTCAGGGCAGAGCTCATTGCTGTCTGCAGCTGCCTGCAGGGAGGCTGTAGCCAGGTGGGGTTGGGCTCTGCTGCCAGGCAAGCAGCAACAGAACAAGGGGACACAGCCTCAAGTTGCGCCAGGGGAGGTCTAGGCTGGATGTTAGGAGGAAGTTGTTGGCAGAGAGAGTGATTGGCATTGGAATGGGCTGCCCAGGGAGGTGGTGGAATTGCTGCCCCTGAAGGTGTTGAAGCCAAGCCTGGCTGGGGCATTTAGTGCCATGGTCTGGTTGACTGGCCAGGGCTGGGTGCTAGGTTGGACTGGATGAGCTTGGAGCTCTCTTCCAACCTGGCTGATTCTATGATTAAATGAAACATAGTCTAGATGTGCTCTGCTCCATCCCAAGGAAGGAAAAATACAGTACAATTTGTGTGGCTGTCTTAATGAGGCTGCCTTTTGACATAGCTCTCAGTCATCCCTGAAATAATGTTGTTTATCAGGTTTATCATGCACAAATTGCAAAGCACAAATTGATCCTTCCCCGTGTCTCAAAACAACTCAAAAGGAATGCAAAAGTATTTTAAGAGAGCTGAACTTCAGTAGATACATTCTCTCATCCTGCCGTGGGAGCTAATATTTGCCTTTATCTCTTTCAGGGTGTGATTTCAAAAGTCCTCAGCGCTGATCTCACTGGGAGCCCTCAGGAGTCACTGGTAAAGCTCTCCTTCGCCTAAGAAGATAGCATTGATGTCGGCTGCTCTTCAGAAGGAGCTGATTACCTTGCTGCTGCTGCAGCATTTGCCTGGAAGAACTGCCAGAGTTTAAAGGAAAACTCAAGCACAGAACAAAACCTGAGTAACAACCAAGCCTTTTTCTCATCCAAGTACTGACTCATAAAACAGTGCAGGCAATTCTAACCTTCAAAGGTTTTATCAGCTCTCTTAGAGTTGATCATCTGCTCTCCTCAGACCCCACCTGGAGTCCTGGGTGCAGTTCTGGAGCCCCCAGCACAAAAAGGACATGGAAGTGTTGGAGCCAGTCCAGAGGAGGCCACCAAGACGCTGAGAGGGCTGCAGCAGCTCTGCTCTGAGGACAGGCTGAGAGAGTTGGGGCTGTGCAGCCTGAAGAAAAGAAGACTTGGAGGAGACCTTGGAGTGGCCTTCCAGTATCTGAAAGGGGCCTGCAGGAAGGCTGGGGAGGGACTATTGACAAGGTCTTGTAATGGCAGGACAAGGAAGAATAGGTTTAAACTGGCAGAGGGGAGATTGAAACTAGATGTTAGGAAAGGGCTCTTCACAGTGAGAGTGGTGAGACACTGGCACAGGTTGCCCAGGGAGGTTGTGACTGCTCCCTCCCTGAAGGTGTTCAAGGCCAGGTTGGATGAGGCCTTGAGCAACCCGTTCCAGTGTGAGGTGTCCCTGCCCATGGCAGGGGGTCAGAACTGGATGAGCTTTGAGGTGACTTCCAACCTAAACCGTTCTTTGATTCTGTGACTGCGTGACGCTGTGAGCAGCAGCGGTAAGCAGGTTTATCACGCTAATGAGGGAGCTGGCTGCACTACAGCTATGTCAGGTTTCCAGCCAGAAAACAGAATAGAGGAGCCTCAACTCCAGAGTTGGAAAATCGAGGAGGAGTGGAGGAGGAAGAAGCCTTATCTGAAGTAGCAGGTGCCCTGCTTGTGAGGGTAGCAGGTGAAAAATACAACAGCAACTCAGCCAGCATGATAAAGAAGAGCTGCTGCTTAGCAGTGATGGGGACACATCCAATGCCTTTTTATTATTATTATTTAGAATCACAGAATCAGTAAAGGGTGGAAGGGACCACAAGGATCGTCCAGTTCCAACCCCCCTGCCATGGGCAGGGACGCCCTACTCTAGATCAGGCTGCCCAGAGCCTCATCCAGCCTGGCCTTAAACACCTCCAGCCATGGGGCCTCAACGACCTCCCTGGGCAACCCATTCCAGCCTCTCACCACTCTCATGACGAAAAACTTCCTCCTCATGTCCAGGCTGAATCTCCCCACCTCCAGCTTTGCTGTATTCCCCCCAGTCCTGTCACTCTCTGAGAGCCTATAAAGTCCCTGCCCAGCATTTTTGTAGGTCCCCTTCAGACATTCCTACCACACAACTGAAGAAGTGAAGTTTTTTTTTCTTGGCTGCAGCAGAAGCTGAGGAGGCCATCAGTTATTTATACATCCTTGAGGGACACTCTGGATTGTTTACCACATCCTCAAATGTCCCTGCATCCAGAATGCTCAGAACAGTATGTCTGCTGCGGTGTCACTTCTGACATCAGGTATAAAACTCTTCCCAGCCTCTACCTGAATGTCAGCGTTAAGACATCCTGAGGGTGGTGATTAACAGCATGGTATTCGTTTGGAATGCATTTGCTGTGTTATGGAACATTTTACCCTAAACACTTTGTCTCCCTGTCACCACCCTTCGCTAGAGTTCGTCATTGGCTGCGAGAATCATCAAAATGCCACTAAATGTGAACAACTGCAGGGAAGGGAAATAAACAGGTTTAAAAAAATTAATCAAGCATTAAAATAGAGAGAACACAAGAAAAAGAGAGAAGCATTTGCTGTACTGTGAAGAGCACCACATCCTCTGTGGTGGTTGGGGCCCCAGCCCTGGAGATTTTTAAGGTGAGGCTGGACCAGGCTCTGGGCAACCTGACCTAGTTGAGGCTGTCCCTGCTGACGGCAGCGGGGTTGGACCAGATGACCTTCAGAGCTTCCTTCTGACCCAAACCATACTATGATTGTAAATTCTCTTTCTCCACAGAAATACACAACAGGATTACTCTTTCTGTAAGATGCATTTCTCATCTGGAGGCAGAATATCTGTGAGTCTGTGCCATAATTACTCCAGCAGCTAATTATGATGCCATAGACATCATAATTGTGACTTGAGGACCAGCCTGAGCAGCAGGAACCAATTCAAAGCAAACAATAACATCTGTGCTTCCACAGCAGCACAGTGGCTTTAGCAATAAATGGGGGGGGGGGGGGATACACAGAAGAGAGAAAATGTAGAAGATATATCTGATGTTCCAAAAACTCTCCACAGACAAAATGTTTTTCACATTAGCCTAAGTGTTCCTACAAGCAGCACATAGGGAAAAGTGACAAATAGAGCCATGGACATAATCCTACTGCTTCATACCAAGCAGATGAGAAGGCTCAGAATAAACCCAGTACTTACATCCTGAGCTGCCATTCGTTGGAACCAGAGTGAAGTTGGAGGCCCAGGGGTTACGCACAATGTCCTGCCAATGAATGGTGTCTGCGAAGCACAGGAATTTGTTCTGGCCAACATAGACTCCTCCATTCAGTATTTCTGCAGGGAAGAACAAGAGAACACACTTGTAAGGCCTTGGACATGAACTGGTTAAAGCCGTGCTGCTTTGTCTGCTGGAATAACAGGGTGTGAAACTGAGAGGCACCAAATTCTCTCTGGAATCTCACTTACTACTCTGACAACTGGAGGGCAAACACCAACAAAGAGAACCCACCTGAGGAAGGCAGCCACAGTGCTGCTAGCTGGGTTCTGGCTTTGTGAAACACTACTGTTAGCTGTGCAGAAAATAACCTGCCAGCCTGAACTGACTCTGCAAGCAGCACAAGCAACCAACCACACTCTGCTGCAGCTCACACCCACTGCTGAGGCCACAGCTCGAGTGCTGTGCTCAACTCTGGGCCCTTCGCTCCAGGAAGGACATTGAGGGGCTGCAGCCTGTCCAGAGCAGGGCAGCGAGGCTGGAGAAGGGCCTGGAGCAGCTGGGCTGTGAGGAGGGGCTGAGAGAGCTGGGAGTGTTGAGGCTGGAGAAGAGGAGGCTGAGGGCAGAGCTCATTGCTCTCTGCAGCTCCCTGCAGGGAGGCTGGAGCAAGGAGGGGGCAGCCTCTGCTCCTTGGTGGCAAGGGACAGGAGCAGAGGAAATGGTTCCAAGCTGCCTCAGGGGAGGTTCAGGCTGGATGCCAAGAAATACTTCTTCCCAGAAAGGGTTCTCAGCCGTGGAATGATCTGCCCAGGGCAGTGCTGCAGTCATCACCACTGGAAGTGTTTCAGCAGCCTGTGGAGCTGTGCTTAGGGACATGGTTTGGTATTGCCTCTGCAGTGCTGGGTGGAAGGTTGGACTGGAGGAGCTTGGAGGTCTCTTCCAAACAGATGTCTTCTGTGATTACTACATCTGAATGCATCAAGCAGACAATAAGGTCAGGTAGGAATCTGCTGTGGTAGGAATTTCTGAGTCCACAGGCCTTGAGAAGAGGACAGTCATGATGATGACTGGAAAAGCTTATTTCCTGATCAGACTGTTCTGCTATGCTGGCATGATGCAGAACACTCAAATACTCAGTATCTACCACCCAAATCTCAAATACTATGGTCCAAACCCACCACTGACATGCCTTGATGGAGGTTTTGTGCCAAACTGAGATGGCCTCTGAAAGATGTGAAGTTTGTGTCAATGTGATTCAAATTAAAACAAAGGGCTTGCTGCACTGTCTCTGAGGACTCCAGTTCCCAAATCTCACTATGAAAACGATCTTCCAGGGTTTCCTCTGGAGCAATAATTTGGGTTTTTCTACCTTCTAAATTTGTTCAAAGTCACATTTTTTCTGCTTAATGTGGGTCCTCTGTTTCTAAAACAGAGGGCAATCCCTGTGACTTCCACATGCAGCTAAAACATCCTGCAGAGCTTAGTGTCAGATTGGAGTCTCGGCAGAGAAAGGTTGAAGGCAAGTTACCAATGGCACCTTAGAATGGCATCAAGTGGTGCTATACAGCCGGGGGGGTCACACTTCTCACACAGACATTAACGGTAAACCTCGACTATGGTAGCAGTGATGAAGCTTGGCTGACAGCCCTCATCTCCCAAGAACTCCAATGGGAGTGATTAGATTAGATGTTAGGAAGAAGCTCTTCACAATAAATGTAGTGAGACACTGGCACAGGTTGCCCAGGGAGGTGGTGGAAGCCTCATCCCTGGAGGTGCTTAAGGCCGGTCTGGATGTGGCTCTGCGCAATCTGATGTAGTGTGAGGTGTTTCTGCCCATGGCAGGGGAGTTGGAACTGGATGATCCCTGAGGTCCCTTCCAGCCCTGAGAGTTCTGTGATTCTGTAATGCTGAGACACAACGAGGAAGGAATTACTGCATGCTTGTTCTTTAAATCTCAGGGTTTGCAGGCTGCAGCATGCAGAGGAGGAAGCCCCCAAGCAAAGAAGGCATTAGAGGATCATCGGTAATACATCCTGCCACCATATTAATCACTTCAGAGTATTACTCTTTCTTGGAAACCTCTGGTTTAAAAGCTTGACTTTTATTTGGAAAGAGGCTTAAAAATGAAAACAGTATTAATAATCTTGTACAGAAAAGAGTCCAGATTAGAGCTACAGCAATGATCTGCCTGTGTGATATTCTCATCACCTCCGAAAACCAAACCAAACATGCAGCATCTGCTGGCAATTGTGATCTGGGCAAAGAGTGGGACTTGGAAGAGCACTTGAAAACATGACCAGTGATGATTTCTCTGTCTCTGCTGTAGAGGATTACCTAAGCCACTGTGGCCCAGATTTTGATTAAAAATAACATCTAACAAGCCACAGAAATCTGCCAAATCCACACTCTCAGCTTAAACGGTTACAGAGGATTCCAAACGGTGCCACTATCGGTTGGGACATCTGAAGACCCGCCCCTGGCAGCATTTCTGGTTGGAGATCACTCACTCCTGACAACACCCATCAAACTGCCTCTTCTGTGATGCATTCTTCTGTAACAGGCAGCATCTCACTCTAAAAGTCATTTTAATAGTTTCAGCTTAGAGAAAGACCTTTTTTTCATCTTAAAAAGCACCCAGAAATTGTCTCCAGTGCAGGGCAAGCTGACCACTTCCCCTGTGGTTTACCATGGAAAACACTCTGACTTCCCTCCTCACTGAAGGACAGCTTTTGTTGCTAGTGCCTTTCCCCAGCCCCATGATGCAGCCTCTATACTTGCCCTGCACTGTACCATTTTCCACAGGTGATGAGTTAAAGCTTACTGTCTGCTCAGGTGCAGTGAGGCACTAAGAAACCTGAGCAACAGCATCCAAGATGGGCTGCGACACACATCAAATAGCCCTGACTTCGAAGTTTGCCACAGCCTTTAACGTACTGGTGCTAGACTCTCCCTGCCCTGCAGCATCCAGACTCATTCCCTTCCCATTCCAAGCTGCCATCCTGCTTTTCTTTATGCTGAGTCTCTGGCAAGTGTAAATCAGCACAGATGCGTTGGCTTTACTGACTTCAGTGCATTTTGCACTTCTCTGCCCTCTCTTAGCAAGAACAATGGCTGCAAAGACCTAATAAGCCCTGTTCCATGTTAAGCAAACGAAGCACAAATGTAATCAATACACAACAGAGGGACTGTACAAGGAGCTCATCATCATCAAGTCATCATCTTGTTTTCATTTACAGCGCTGAACGTGTGAGATAAAGTTAAACAACAAGCAGGAGGAGAAAGGCAGGCAGCTCTGCCCGTGCAGAGGAGCCAGCTAAACAAGCCAGGCAGAACCAGGTTTCTTCTCCCATTTGCAACACCTGAGGTGCCTCTGCTGAGCTCTTCCTGAGGCTGGAGTGAAAGGGAATTGCAAATCTCCCAGGGATTGCTGAGATTTTTGCTGTGGAGGAAGAAGCTACGTTTGACCAAAGCAGCTCTAAAGCCGACTGCTCACAGTGGAACATATTTTACGTGGAGAGCACTTTTGTCTTGACACCAATCCTTTGTGAGACTGGACTCTTGTTGATCTAAATGCAACACTGCTGCCTGGCACAGGAGGCAGAGCAAGCAGCTTGGTCCGCTGCTGCCCGAAATGCCTACGCAGTGCACTGGCAGCAGCCGTCACCCTCGGACACAGCTACAAAAGGGGGTTCTGAAGCACAAGCCCCACCAGCCTCACCTGGGGAAAGAGTTCCTGAGGGTGTCAGATATTTTGGATGCCTTTCTGAAAGGTGCTCATGGTCACAGTTATGCCTACCACAGCCTCCTATTTTGGCAATGGGGCTGGGGCAAAGGAGAGGCTCTGAGACCTTTTGCCACCCTGAAGTGAATGCAAAATCTTATCTCCCTTATCAGAGCTACTTCACCAGCTTAAAAGTGTGCAATTTTGTAACCAAATATGAAAATAAATTAGTAAGTGCTCCTGTCACTGACTGCTGTCATTATTTTGCTTATTGCTGCCAAATTAGAATCATTTAGCTTGGAAAAGACCTTTAAGATCATCAAATTCAACTTATATCTGCATATTATTAAAATTCTATTAAGTGGTTATTTATTCAGGAAGCTAAATCAGAAATGTATTCTCTGTTATATCTGCTATTTTCTTGCTTTCATTAGCTCAGTGATGAAGCAGAACCATTACCATATCACTTTGGCAACCTACCACTCAATACTTACAAAACCAGCAGGAGAACTGGAAATGCACAGGATTCCAGGATATTAGGGGCTGGAAGGGACCTCTGGAGATCTTCCCCCTGCCACAGCAGCACCAGAGAATCCAGCACAGGTCACACAGGAACACATCCAGACAGGGCTGCAAAGGCTCCACAGAAGGAGACTCCACAACCTCTCTGGGCAGCCTGTGCCAGGGCTCTGGCACCCTCACAGCAAAGAAGTTGTTGCTCCTGTTGAGCTGGAACTTGCTGTGCTGCAGTTTGCATCCCCTGCCCCTTGTGCTATGGCAGGGCAGAAGTGAGCAGAGGCTGTCCCTGTCCCTTCGTCCCTGTCCCCCAGCCCTCAGCTCTTGATAGACATTGCTCAGATCCCCTCTCAGCCTCTCCTCCTCAGGTAGTGCTGCAGTCCCTTTAGCATCCTTGTAGCCCTGCCTTGGACTCTCTCCAGTAGATCCCTGTCCCTCTTGAACTGGGGAGCCCAGAACTGGATGCAATATTCCATGTGGGGCTCACCAGGGCAGATCAGAGAGGGAGGAGAACCTCCCTGGATCTGCTGGACACACTCTTCCTCATGCCCCCCAGGATGCCATTGGCCTCCTTGGCCACAAGGGCACATTGTTGTCCATGCAGAACTTGCTGTCCACCAGCACTGCCAGCTCCTCCTCGCCGGGGCTGCTCCCCAGGCAACCACACACACAAGTTGTGTCACACATTCCCTAAGTGCCCTGAAATGCAGATTTGTCCATCGCATACAATTTGTACTTAGTCTGCTAAACACAAAAAGGGGCTAAATTCATCACATCTGTTCTAACAGAATGAGTTTGAGTGGTCAGTGAGAATGTGTCACCACCCACCAGAAGGTGATGATCACTCTGAACAAGGGACACCAGCTCTGCGTGTGTGCTGTTTGTTGAGACCAGAGATGGACAAAACTCTCCTCTCTCCACCTGTTAAAAGAATACCTCCTGCAGCTGACTTTTTCCTGTGTACAATGTCATCCTTCACACTCCTACCTAATTTCTAACGTGCATTAAACTGACCAGACCATAGCCACATGCTGCAGTGTACGCTGAAGCACAAGGGATTGGTGTGTGCCGAGATGCAGCAGGCGCTGCAGGCGTCTATGCAGCAGCAGGATCTGGTTCTAATTTGGGTAGAAAATTGCTAGTGCTAGTCAAGGTTGCAAGTTAAAAACCTCTCTGCTGCTATGAAGCCAGCTAGCATGACAAGCTGCAAGAAGTCAGAGAGGGAAGAACCAGCTCTGAAGCAGGCAGAGAAAGGGTAGCGAGTTAATTAGTAAAACATGGTGGCCACATCACCGGATGGGGCACTCAGTGCCATGGTCTGGTTGTTTGGCCAGGGCTGGGTGCCAGGTTGGACTGGACGAGCTTGCAGGTCTCTTCCAACCTGTTTGAGTCTATGATTCAATAAATAAATAAAAAAAAAGCAGAAGAGAGGAAAACATACAATCACAGAATCATAGAATGGTTTAGGTTGGAAGGGACCTCAAGGATCATCCAGCTCCAACGCCCTGCCATAGGCAGGGACACCTCCCACTAGAGCAGGTTGCTCAAGGCCTCATCCAGCCTGGCCTTAAACACCTCCAGGGAGGAAGCAGCCACAACCTCCCTGGGCAACCTGTGCCAGTGTCTCACCATCCTCACTGTAAAGAACTTCCTCCTCACATTCAGTCTAAATCTCCCCTCTGCCAGTTCAAACCCATTCCCCCTCATCCTGACATTCCCAGACCTTGTCAATAGTCCCTCCCCAGCCTTCCTGTAGGCTCCCTTCAGATACTGCAAAGCCACTCTAAGGTCTCCTTGAAGCCTTCTCTTCTCCAGGCTGCAGAGCCCCAACTCTCTCAGCCTGTCCTCATAGCAGAGCTGCTGCAGCCCTCTGAGCATCTTCGTGGCTCTCCTCTGGACTCACTCCAGCAGTTCCATGTCCTTCTACCTCCCAAGCTGAGTGCCTGCTGTCTTTCACACTATGCCATGCACAGGTATATTCTGCACATGCACATTAGGTAATGTATGTTGCTGATGCCTTCATGTCCAAGGTTAGCCTCTGTTAGGGCTGAAGCATCTTTGCTGACCATGCTGTGTCCCAGGTGATGGGGAGCTGTTGTCAGGTGCTCAGAAAACACTGTCACGTGCCACCCAAGGTGCTGGATGCAGTATCCTCAAATGGCTTTGGCCTGGCAATTTCATGCCAAACCATGTCCTCTGATCTCTCGGCACAGTTGATCGCTGATGACCCACCGGGAAAGCACTTTGGGTCTGTCATTAATACGCTTTGTCTTAAAGGGTAATGAGAACTGGGTCCTTTAGGAGACAATAGCTCATCCATCATCAATCAAGATCTGAAGTTTTTATACAGATGATTTAAGAAGAGTTGGACTGTGTAAAATTGAAATGTCACATTTGTATTGGGAAATGGGGGGAGCTTGGTAATGAAAATGAGAGTTTTAACCTTCTCCATTTCAGCTCAATGACCATACTCAGAAGCTCATGGATGTGGAATCTGTGTACCAGCTAGAATCCCCAGACAACCTTCCATCTAAATTATACAATTTCAAGTAAAGATTATTTGGGTCATTAGCTGGAAGTCAGTTTCAAGGCTCGATGGTAACGGCAAGATATTCTTTACTTCTATCAAAAGCAATCAGTGTTATGTGCAGCCTGTGGGGCTGTGCTTCCGACTGCTCAGTAACTAACAACACCGGATTGCAGCAGTCCAACATAAATCTTCCAAACCTAGCTACCTCTTTTGCTGCTGAAGTGAAAATGGAGCCATTTGATTACCTCTCCTTGGCTCTGAGGGGTACCTTTTTCGCCATTCCACCGCACATCTGTGTGAGGATGGGCCCAAGGGGTCCTTGGGAGTCGTTTAGCTACTTCATTAAAGGACAGTGGGCTCCGTCCAGCTCTTCCTTTAGCAGCTCCCTAAAGGCAATGTCAGCCACATTATCCACCTCAGAGGAGAGCTCTCTATCTTCTGGGATTATTCCTCTCCCCATGCATGTCCTCAATCCCTTCTTCTCACCAATTGATTAAAATGAAGAGGCCAAGCCCTTCAGCTGGTTGCTGTGTAAAAGCAGGCAGCAGCACAAGTGATGCCAGCCCTTGGCAGTGAACCCAGAGTTACAACACCTGTTCCACCACTGCCTCGCTCCTGGGCAAGCGCAGGCTGTGGGCAGCGCTGCTGGGCCCCGTTTAGCCTCACCCCCTGGGCACCTACTATGCACTTACTTCTCCTGGCAGTCTCATACACCCCCTGGCTGCTCATGGCCTCAGTGGGCACACACTCTGCTGGGTACAGCACTGGCTGGGTGGCTGGGCCCAGAGAGTAGTGGCTAATGGAGTTAAACCCACCTGGAGGCCAGTCACAAGTGGTGTTCCCAGGGCTCAGTACTGGGACCAGTTCTGTTTGGTTTCTTTATCAGTGGGTGAGGGGATCGAGGGCACCTTCAAGGAGTTTGCAGATGACACAGAATTGGGTGGCAGTGCTGATCTGCCTGGGGGTAGGGAGGGTCTACAGAGGGACCTGGGTAGGTTGGACCCATGGGCTGAGGCCAACTGTATGAGCTTCAACAAGGCCAAGGGCCAGGTCCTGCTCCTTACCTGGCAAGGCTTGGGGAAGAACGACAGGAGAGCTGTGTGGAGGAGAAGGGCCTGGGGGCACTGATTGACAGGATCATGAACAGAAGCCAACAGTGTGCCTAGGTGGCCAGGAAGGCCAAGAGCATCCTGGCCTGTATCACAAACAGTGTGGCCAGCAGGAGCAGGGAGGTGACTGTGCCTCTGTGCTCAGCCTTGGTGAGGCTGCACCGCGAGTGCTGTGCTCAGTGTTGGTCACCGCAGCACAGGAAGGACATGGAGGGGCTGGAGTGGGTGCAGAGAAGGGCGACTGAGCTGCTGAGGGGCTGGAGAACAAGGCTGTGAGGAGTGGCTGAGGGGGCTGGGGCTGGCAGACTGCAAAGAGGGAGGCTGAGGGGAGACCTCATTGCTCTCTACTGCTTCTCAGTTTAAACTATCCTGCAATGATCACAGCAGCTTCTGCCTACCTGGATCTCAATTTCTCAAAGGGTTTAGACCCAGGTTTACATTTAAGTCATCTCCTTCCCTTCCATCCTGGAGGAGGCTTCCTGCTCCTGTAATAATTGCTCTGCTTTGACAACAGAGAATGAAAAGAGGTATTGATTTCAGCCAAGACTACTTTAGCTAACAACACACCTGCCATCAGTACCACACATCCTGGATGCCAGCTGACACCAGGGCAGGCATTAAGCAGTATGTCCAGTCTCAGCTCTGGAATTTCCCTTGCAGACGTTAACTGCAGAAGCAGTGGCAGCTGTTTACAGTGTTACCCATCTCATTTGTTTGCCTCTTTTCCCATCACTGGGTTTTGAAAGCTGTTTGACCCAGCTGACTTTGCAGGTGAGGAGCTTTCATGTAAAACATTGACTCCATTATGAGGACATTAATTTTCAGAAGGAGAAGTTAATTGCCTCACTTCTCTGTCCAGTCAAATTCTGATCCTGATGTTAGCAACCAAGGACATGACTTACTGCTTTCTTACTATGGTTTTGGAAGGCAATAGGTAGGTTAACAGATACAAACCATCACACTGTAACAGTCCACAGGCTTCTTCTGGGCTCCTCCAGATCAGAGAGAGAGACAGAAAAAGGCCTGGTGATCCCTGGGGCTGGTAACATGGACATGAGTCAGCAGTGCACCCATCCAAGTGAGGAAAGTGGGCACACAATGGGATGCAGAAGGTGAGGGAGGTGAAGGCTGGGGAGGGGCCTGGAGCACAGCCCTGTGAGGAGAGCTGAGGGAGCTGGGGGTGTGCAGCCTGCAGAAGAGGAGGCTCAGGGCAGAGCTCATTGCTGTCTACAACTACCTAACGGGAGGTTGTAGCCAGCTGGGGTTGGGCTCTTCTGCCAGGCAGCCAGCAACAGAACAAGGGGACACAGTCTCAAGCTGTGCTAGGGGAGGTTCAGACTGGATGTTAGGAAGAAGTTCTTGCCAGCAAAGAGTGATTGGCATTGGAATGGGCTGCCCAGGGAGGTGATGGAGTCACTATCCCTGAGAGAGATTGGCATTGGAATGGGCTGCCCAGGAAGGTGGTGGAGTCACCACCCCTGGAGTGCCCCTTGGATGGGGCACTTAGTGCCATGGTCTGGTTGGACAGGGCTGGGTGACAGATTGGGCTGGATGATCTTGGAGGTCTCTTCCAACCTGGCTGATTCTATGATTCTGTGATTCTGTGATTCCATGAGATGTACTCATGAAGATGCATATGAAGGCCTGGGCTCATTTTGGGCACCTTGGTGCAACACAGCTGTTGCCAAACTGCAAGAGACAACAGGGAAGGACTGCTATAGTGGTCAGAGGCTGGAGGAGTTGTTACACAGAGAGAGGTGAGAGAGCCTGCACTTGTCTAGCCTGAAGAAGAGATGAGTGGGGAAGGGAGAGAGATAACTGCAGACTACCTCTACCTAAAGGAGGGCTACGGGGGAGCACAGAGCAGACTCCTTGGAGAAGGGCACAGTTTAAGGGCAAGCTGTGACAGGCACAAGCTGCAAGATGGAAATCACTGATTGGACCTCAGAAAAAGCCCTCTTCAAAACATGAGCAGTTAAGCACAGGAGCAGAGTGGCCAGACAAATGGTGATACCTCCATCTGGAGATTTTCAGGAACAAAGGACAGCAACCTGGTCCTCGTCTGAAGCTCCTCTTGCTGTGAGCAGCAGACTGGACTGGGTGGCCTCTCGATATCCCTTCCAACATAAAGTCTTTTTCCCTCCTACCACCGTGGATCACCTGCTCCTGCAGCATTCACCAGACTCCATCAGCAACCACTCCAGTTTTACAAAAGCAGACTTCTCTTTACACTCTTACCTACTGATAAGCATTTGGTGATGCAACCCCCCCAACTGGAAGCTAAGGAGCTGTTAAAAGCACCTCAGCAGTGCGTATAAAGTGCTGCAGCATTTGAAGTGCAGCACCTCTGCCACCCCTGCTGTCCTCCGCTGCACGCAAAGGGCAGAGCTGGGCTCAGAACCATCAGGGTCTTCACTACAGAAGAGCTGCTGCCCTTTGAGCTTCTGATCTTTTGTTAGCAGAAAGAAAACTGTATTCACTGCAGTCACTGCAGTGAATCACTGATGAGCCTACGGAGAGTATGACACAGCCATCGCTAGCTCAGCCCGAAGGCCCACTCCAGCTCGGGAAGGGCAGCGACACACCAGCAGGCAGGACCGAGCAGTGCTGGCCCTCACAGCAGCCATCGCTTCACACCATGCAGCAGAGCACTACCTGCTGAGGGTCCCTGCACCCCAGCCAGCAGCGAGCATATGCTGGGGAGGGGCTGAGCCCCTTCTGCAGGGTGCTGCTCCACGCCTCCTCAGCGAGACATCTGGTAGCACTGTTACTCTGCTCTGCTGACCTTTTCTTTGCCCCAGTAGTGATACTGCTGAGGCCCCTCAATTCAAGAGAGATGTTGAGATGCCAGAACAGAAGGGTGTTGAAGCTGGTGAGAGGCCTGGAGCACAGCTCTGTGAGGAGAGCTGAGGGAGCTGGGGGTGTGCATCCTGCAGAAGAGGAGGCTCAGGGCAGAGCTCATTGCTCTCTACAACTACCTGCAGGGAGGCTGTAGCCAGGTGGGGTTGGGCTCTTCTGCCAGGCACCCAGTGACAGAACAAGGGGACACAGTCTCAAGATGTGCCAGGGCAGGTTCAGGCTGGATGTTAGGAGGAAGTTGTTGTCAGAGAGAGTGATTGGCATTGGAATGGGCTGCCCAGGGAGGTGGTGGAGTTGCTGTCCCTGGAAGTGTTGAAGCAAAGCCTGGATGGGGCACTTAGTGCCATGGTCTGGTTGACTGGACAGGGCTGGGTGCCAGGTTGGACTGGATGATCTTGGAGGTCTCTTCCAACCTGGTTGATTCTGTGGATTCCAGCAAAGAAGCACAGCTACGGGCATCTGACTAGTCAAAAGTGACTAAAGCCACTGCCTCTGAAATAAAGGATCTCTCTTCTACCCTGTTCTTACTCTTTCCCAGAAAAGCAGCAGAATGTGCAGGAGAAGATGTGCAGGGCACTGAGGGTCCCAGTGGACTCCAAAAGCCTGCAGGCTCTAACAGACAGCCCAGGAATGACTGACTTTCATTTCTGCTACCTGTCCATCTCCAGTGGTGAGCATCCTGTGGGACATCATGAGAGGTAATAACCCAGGGCAGCTCTGTCAGCGCTTGCCTTGCAGTCTTTCTTGGCACAGCCTACTTTCTGGCAGCCATGCTCCAAATTTGTTCACTAAAGACCAAACAGACATCAGTGTCCCTTCTTCTGCTCTCTTGATATGCCACCCATGCCCTATAGCTGCAACAGCTCCTTCATCTGTCACACTAATTAGCCTCTGCAAAGGTGCTGCAACAGCACACACCCAAACCACCCTTCCTTCCTCACCAGGATGGTTTCACAGTGACCTTTTATACCTGAAAGGGGGCCTACAAGAAGGCTGCAGAGAGACTGTTTACAAAGGCCTGCAGGGTCAGGACAAGAGCAATGGCTTCAAATTAGAGAAGAGCAGACTGAGATTGGATGTGAGGAACAAGTTCTGCACCAGGAGGCTGCTGGAACACTGCCACAGATTGCCCAGGGAGGTGGTTGAGGCACCAGCCCTGGAGCTATTCAAGGTGAGGCTGGACAGGGCTCTGGGCAACCTGATCTAGTTGAGGATGCCCCTGCTGAGTGCAGAGAGGGCTGGACTGGATGACTTCTGGAGGTCCCTTCCAACCCAGCCCATCTGTGATTCTGTGACTCTATGATTTTTCTTCATAACTTCTCCAGAGCTTTTGCTGTGGCTGCAGCCTTTCTCCAGAGGGATGGTTTCTGCCTCTCATCGTTGTTTATTTGCCAGCCCTACAACATCATCAGTGGCTTCCAGCAGAGTTCTCTAGTGCCTCCAGGATGTATGTGTTGGCTTCAGACACATCCACATACTCTAGAGAACCACCAGTCACGGCTTCCTGGGGTAAGACTGATCCTTCAACCATCCTCCTTCAGCTATGGCCAGCCACTCTGCTGCTCAGAATCCTGGCCTAAGATACTGGACCTAAATCTCACTGCCCCACTGCTCCAACAGGGACTCATCCCATCTCCTTCCATCCAAGATCTCAAGGGTGGGCAGCCAAAGGAGTCTAAAAATACATGGGGCAGCAGTGGAGAATGTTGTCTCTCCTGCTCCAGGCCAGAAAAAGTGGAAGGTGATGCTCAGAGCCACCTAACAGGTATCAGGTCCAACCAAGGCAACTAAACCCTTAAGGAAACCAACTGTCCACTGAAGCCTTACCTTCCCTTTGCTATATCCATGGGGGCCACATCTGAGAAACAGCACGGAGAGCATTTATTGTCTCTTGTTGTTTTTCCCCTCCTAAACCTTTTGCAAGTGCTCTCCTAGCAGGGTGTTCAGATCACTTCTGTGCCCAGGATGAGGCCTCACACTTTGACTGATGCATTTCTGTGTCGCCAAGACAGACACAAGCATTTTAAATGCCTCTGCCTGTCAGGACATTTGCTACGTAATATTTTGATCAAACCTGCAATGTTTCATGTCTGCCAGTGGCAGCTCTCAATTTATCTTTCCCATCTACTAAGATCTGTAACTGTGAGACAACCATGTCCCTGTTCTCCTGGCATCAGCTCTTTCTAAGGCACTTAGTAAATGCTGCCTGATGGTTTGTCTGCCACTCCTGCTGCAACCTTTCCAAGCAGGTTTTTCACGTGGAAGTCAAGCAGCTGTAGGAACAGAAACCTCAGCAAGGCCAGGGGCATCTGAATGAATGTACTGGGTTTGGCTGAGCTGGAGTTACCTCTGCCCTAGTGCTGTGTTTCACAGTGCTGTGGCTGGGTGCTGGTAACACTGCAGGGTTTGGTTGCTGCTGATCCCAGCACCCAGGCTGTGCTTTGCCAAATTCTCCCCTCCCTAGGAGTATGCTGAGGAGTGGGCAAGATCTCGGGAGGGGGCAGCACAGCCAGGCCAGCTGACCCACACTGACCAAAGAGGTGTTCCATGCCACATGACATCAGCTCAGATATATAAGCTCAGTGACAGAAGGCAGTGTGGGGACACTGGGTGATGGCATCTGTCCTCCAGAGCAGCCACTGCGTGTATCAGAGCCTGCTTCCTGCGAGTGACCAAACACTGCCTGCTGATGGGCAGCACGGAGCAGCAGCTTGCTTTGCTTGGGCTTTGCACTGTTAAATTGCTTCTGTCTTATTCATAGAATCACAGAATCAGGCAGGTTGGAAGAGACCTCCAAGCCCATCCAGCCCAACCTAACACCCAGCCCTGCCCAACCAACCAGACCATGGCACTAAGTGCCCCAGCCAGGCTTGGCTTCAACACCTCCAAGGATGCAGACTCCACCACCTCCCCAGGCAGCCCATTCCAATGCCAATCACTCTCTCTGCCAACGACTTCCTCCTAACATCCAGCCTGAACCTCCTCTGGCACATCTTGAGGCTGTGTCTCCTTGTTCTGTCCCTGGTTGCCTGGGAGAAGAGCCCAACCCCACCTGGCTACAGACTCCCTTTTGCTCTATATTCCCCTCTCCCCTGTCCACCTAAGAAGGGTGATAGAGAGGCTTCGGTCAGCATTTGGCCCCCAGCCAGGCCCAACTCCCCACAGTGCAGCAGGGTTTCCCTGCAGCATCCCCAGGAGCTTCACCTCTGCCCTTACTTGCTGGTGTGTTTTTTAGTTCTTTCCATGGTCCCGCAGAGGAACTCCAGCAGCCTGCTCTCTAGCCCCAGCACATCTGGCCCTCGGGCTGCAGGCTTGGCAGATAGACTGATGGCCTTCTTTCTTGGAACCTAAGTGCCTCAAGTACATCCTGACTGGCATCAACCTGCAGAAATTCCTTCTGCCTTCAGGAAAAAAATAATTAAACCCCAAAGTAACTAGTTAAGCTGGGGATGCAGTGGTAATTTCCTCCACCTCCTGAAAGGCTGCAAGAAATTACTGGCTCCATGGAGCCCTTCTCTTTCAAAACTGTCATAATATAGCTTGAAATAATCTTGGCAGGCTGCCCAGCCCCAGGTCCAGCTGCATCCTGTGCTTCAGCACAAGCACTTGCATACGGGCTGCTAATTGGCATGCAGCTGGTTCGATGCCAGCTCCAGCAGTTGCATAACCTAACTAATCTCTTCGTTCTGTCCGGGGCTGGGAAGCGGAGTCTGTGCCCACTCTGCTTCCCATTTGGTACGGGATGTGCTCCAGTATCCCCTCGCGTTTCTGTGCCCCCTGCTGACCTCTCCCGAGACCCAGTGTCCACTCCTGTCCTGCGGTTGTATAGATGCCACACTGCAAACCCTCCTCCCACACGCAGGACTGTGAGGTGACTCCTCCTCGGCTCCTGTGAGCCATGAGGACCACGGATCGCATTTGCCTTTCCCACACTGCGGCTGGGGACAGGTTGAGAGCCAAAACAGGGACAGGCAGGCTGAGTGCAGCGATCATCAGGACCTCGTTTGTAGGGTAAAGAGTTTGGTAAAGCCTGAGCCCCCAGTATCCCAACTCGTATATTCTCTCCTTCGACTGCTGTTTGCTGAGGTCACTTTCAGTTTTGCATGCAGCTTCGTTCACGTTTCAGCTCTGATGGGATGCCAAAGAGCCTGTCCATGAGGTGTTCCTGCTGGCTGGTCTTACTCCCTACCTCTTGTACCTTCTGGGACCTGTGGCAATGACTAACATTTGGCTGTTATGTCAAAAATAGATCCAAAGTTCAGTCCAGTTTTCCTTAATCTGCTAGCCTCAAAGCAAAGGCTTGGCTGAGGCAAAGAAGCATGTATTTATGCCAGAATGATCACTTTGGACAGTGGGAGCTAAAGAGTGGGTGCCAAGGTCCTAAACGCAAGAGTTTAGGCTTAGTTCATTCGCTTGTGTTACAGAATCAGAGAGTCACAGGACAGTTTGGGCTGGAAGAGATGTTAAAGATCATCCAGTTCCAGCCCCCTGCCATAGTCAGGGACACCTCCTACTAGACCAAGCTGCTCAAGGCCTCATCCAACCTGTCTTAAAGACTTCTAAAGAGGAGGCTTTGCCAAAAAAAGCACTCTGTGGAGATGACTTAACTAAAGGTCCTACAAATCCCCCCAAGTCCTGCTCACCAGCCACTTAACACCATAGGCCAAAGGGAACAAAGAAGCCAATCTTTGACTTTGGAATTGCTCTACTCATCGCCAACTCATCCTGAGGTGCAGCAGCAGACACCTTTCAGAGCTGATTTAGTTGAAGGCATTTAATTTACCTTGTTTCCACCAATAACATAAGAGAGCTTCACTTCTCTCTGCTCTTCCTTAACAAGACCAGTATCACACTTCAGCTTTTGTCTTAGATTTACAGGCTGCCTGCTGAAAACTAGCCCAGCTTCCAGTTAATCCCACAGCACTTCTGCAGAGCTATTTCTTCTTCTTTCCCCCTACAATCCTAATCTAGAGTAGGGTGTCCCTGCCCGTGGCATGGGGGTTGGAACTAGATGATCCTTGTGGTCTCTTCCAACCCTGACTGATTTTATGTTTCTATGATTCTATGATACAATACATCCCCCAGTTTACAATGAAAGCTGGATGGTAGCCTTACCCACCAGGATGCCTGTCCCTTCTTCCATGTCCTGTGCAGTCCCAACTTGCCCTTTAATTTGACCAGCAGGACTCAACTCAGCCATGGTGGTTAAGGCTACCAGCTCTCTCCTGAAACGTTCCCCAGTTCCAGGAGTCCTTCTAATTTCCCACCAATCCTAATTTTAAAAACACCTCACCCCACATACTCAGCTTTTTTAAACCCACAGAGAAAACAGCCTCTTCTTTCCATCAGTACTTTCTAGGCCACTTGCTTCATGAAGGACGTCAGGGAACTGCTTGAAAGAGTCCAGCACACAGCCACAGAAGTGCTGAAGGCAGTGGAACATCTTCCTTACAAGGAGAGCCTGAGGGAGCTGGAGCTGTGCTGCTTGGAATAGAGGAACCTGAGAGGTGACCTCATGCAAGGGGACACAGTCTCAAGATGTGCCAGGGGAGGTTCAGGCTGGATGTTAGGAGGAAGTTGTTGGCAGAGAGAGTGATTGGCATTGGAATGGGCTGCCCAGGGAGGTGGGGGAGTCACTGGCCCTGGAGGTGTTAAGCAAAGCCTGGATGAAGCACTTAGTGCCATGGTCTGGTTGACTGGACAGGGCTGGGTGCTAGGTTGGACTGGATGAGCTTGGAGGTCTCTTCCAACCTGCTTGATTCTATGTTTATCAAGCTGTGAAGGGTGAGTGCCCAAAGGATGGGCTTGGTGATGCCCAGTGATAGAACAAGGGGCAATGGTGGCAGCTGAGGCACAGGAAGTTCCATGGGAACATGAGGAGGAATTTTTTCCCTGTGAGGGTGACAGAGCACTGGAACAGACTGCCCAGGGAAGTTGTGGAGTCTCCCTCTCTGGAGATATTCAAAGCCCCCCTGGTGTGATCTGGTATAGGTGATCCTGCTCTGGCAGGGAGGTTGGACTGGATGAGCTTTCAAGGTCCCTTCCAGCCCCTGTGACTCTGTGCCTGTGATTCTGTGATTTTGATGGTGACCCACAGGGTCGCAAGCACTCTCCCCACAGACACAGCTCTCTTCCCAGCAGACAAATTGCTTTGAAGCTGTGCTGCTCTCAGTTCTGTTGCAGATCAAGAGCAAGGCTGTGGCCTAGAGTGCCATGGCCAGAGTCCAGTTAATTAGAAGGGTTAGGTGATAGATTGGACTTCATGAACTGAAAGGTCTTTTCCAACCTAGTTAATTCTGTGATTCTGTATTCCTGTGAGGTAAAAGTGCAGTGAGATGCAAGCCTCTAGCAGAGGCTTGCCACATGGTGGGCAGCCTGTTCTCTAGCTCGCTTCTGCTCTGTGCCCAGGCAGCCTGGCAGGTAGGCAGGCTGCTTCCCTTGCCATGTTTGACGGCAGAATGCACTTTCTTCCCGGAAAAAGGATGGCTTTGCTTGCGGCATTTTACTACTCTGCAGTTCAACTACTCCAAACAGCTCCTGTCTGCAGGCAGCCAACGTCTGCAGTTTGTCCTTGTCTACACTCCAGCGAAACTGCAGCTGGCACTGATTGATGATACTTATTTCAGCCAGATCATAATAATGTAGACAACAGGAGGGAAGAGTAAGTGCCCAGGCCCACTGGTTCTGCTGCACTAACTGCTGTCCTTAGCATTACAAACGACTCTTGGCTTTTTCTTTGCCAAAGAGCTTCCCAAATCACCCCAGTGCAAGCGAGGGAGGGCACATGCACAGGCGGTGAGCTGAGAGAGTCACCGAGGGCACAGCAGAGCAGCCATTCTCCTAGCTTCAGGGCTCGGCTCATGTGTAGGGTTAACACTCCAGGAGCAGTGTCCCTGAACTCGACACTTGACCTCAGGTGGTCCTGACCCCTCCCCAGGGGTGGGTCTGAACACCACCAGGTGATGGTTAGCCCACTGCCCCCTTCCTGTCCCATAAAAGCAGGGGGACTGCCTGTTCCTCTCTCTCTGGACCACTCTGCAGATCTCTCTCTCTCTGCACCCCAGCATCTCTCTACACACATCACCATCACACACTCGGGTTGTATTTATACCTTTTGTATCTGTTATTTCCCCTTCCCTACACCTCTGTAACCTCCCTACCTCTGATACCCTTTTGAGTTATTGTTAAACTTTTTCTTTTTAACTTCCAAATCGAGTGAGATTGGTTTATTTGGGTGTGCTTACCTTTCCTCTCTGCTTCTAATTCCTTCCTTTGGGAAGGAGGGGGGAGAGGGAGGGCACTTTATAAAACTGTCACTGGTTCTATCAAAGTTATTGGAGTCTCTGGGAATTTAAATCAGACCCGAGGCAGCTCAACAGGGCTCAAGCCTGCAGCTCTGCCCCTGCATTGCCCACAGTTGGCTCTGTGGCTCCTCTTGCCACTGCCTTTTACAGTCAGTGCATCTGGGACACAACTTGCAAAGAAATAAATAATCACCAGAGATATCCTGAACGATAATTTCTCTCCTGGTCCACTGAGTGCCGTGGCCGAGGACTGAAGAGATGCTGGACAAGAATACTGACGCAGTCAAAGATACTCTCCTGAGCTGTTCTAACTCCCTGTGTGCCTTGACTACCTTGTCTGCTTAGGAAGTTCTTGGGAAAGCCTGCCAGCAGTCAGGGCAAGGCTGCAGAGGTTACAACCTGGCTACTCCTGGCCTTCAAAGGCTCCAAAGCACCTGCTGGTTGGCAAAGAGAATTGAGATGATTCCTTTTTACAAAGGCTTGGGTGAAGCAGCAGAGGGGGAGATGACTCCAGGAACATCAAGCCTTGTGGAGGCCTGTAAGCTATGTGCCTCTGGGCAAATTCCCCAGGTTGAAATCTCAGTGAATTAATGGTGCTTAATTCCCCAGCATTTCTAATTACAGACAAGAAAAAGTAATGACTGTGATGTAAATGTTTAAATGGCAATAAAGGGAACAAAAAGCCTATCAAATCTGCTAGCCAGGTGCAGCTCCCCACGTGCCGAGCGCCCAGGCAGGTGCCAGGACCAACTCACCGCTTCCACAGACATAGCGACAGGAGAGGAAATAAACCAACTCCCAAATCATCCTTCCCACACCTCATTAGAGGCTGTCTCCTTACAAAGACAGTTTTCTCTTTCAGTCCACCGTTATAGGGCTAACAAGTTGCAGTGGCTACAGTAAGCTGCATCCTTGAACTTCCCTACCTACCTAGGAAAATAGAATCATAGAATGGTTTAGGTTGGAAGGGACCTCAAAGACCTTCCAGCTCCAACCCCCTGCTATAGGCAGGGACACCTCCCACTAGAACAGGCTGCTCAAGGCTTCATCCAATCTGACCTTGAACACCTCTAGGCAGAGAGCAGCCATAACTTCCCTGTGCAAGCTGTGCCAGTGCCTCACCACCCTCACTGCAAAGAACTTCTTCCTAACATCTAGTTTGAATCTCCCCTCTGCCAGTTTAAACCCATTCCCCCTCATCCTGTCATTACAAGAGTCTAAAGTCCCTACAAGTCCCTCCCCAGCCTTCCTGTAGGCTCCCTTCAGATACTGGAAAGCCACTCTAAGGTCTCCTCGAAGCCTTCTCTTCTCCAGGCTGCAGAGCCCCAACTCCCTCAGCCTGTCCTCATAGCAGAGCTGCAGAACATCTTGGTGGTCTCCTCTAGACTGGCTCCAACAGTTCCATGTCCTTCTTGTGTTGAGGGCTCCAGAATTGCACACAGTACTCCTTCCCATCACAATTCTCCCCATATGCCAGCTCCCTGCCCTTCTCCAGAGTCTCCTCCTATCTTTGGGGCTTGCTCATGGCCTTCCTGACAGCCCCATCCTGCTCTCCAGAGGCAGAGGGGCACATGCACTGGAAGCTCTCAGTCAGGGCCATGTCTGTGCTGGAAGCATGGCAAGGAAGCAGCCTTTCTCTCACTGCCCCACCACTGCTTCCACTGTGGAGCACCAGGCACCCACACGGGAGCTGCTGCCAAAGCAACCGCCTCTGTGTCAGCCTGCCCTTCTCTGCCTGCTCTCCAAGCTACAGAAGACAGCAGAAAGGCAGGGAGAAGAGAGGCAGCATTTTAAACACCATCACCAGTGTCTTGCCTACCCTGGCAAAAGCTGCCACTTCCCCCTTGGCAAGCTGGCACAAAGATTCCCACCCCAGCAGGGTGAGTTTGGGGAATGCCAGTGTTGCAGAGCTCATCAGGCAAGAGGACAGAGTAAAGGTGGAGAACTCCACTTCATAGGGAAGGGACATCCAAGGGCAGTTGGGCTTTGGTGCTGTGGTGTGCACAGGATCTACTCCAGGGCTTTGAGCTCATTCATCACTGGCTTTTATTTTTCAGCATACACAAGGTCTTGCCCTTCCCTTTTCCCTCTGTTTGGCATCTTTTTTGGACTAAACTCTCAGAAAAGGGCCTTGTGGATGGAAACATCACTACCAAGGGACAAGCAAGCAACCCTGTAAGCAGCTAAGATCGCTGCAGACAAAAGCAGCTGTGGAGGAATGCCACCAGGAGCCAAGGGTGGGCTGCACCATGGCGATATGGCACCACTAGCTAACCCTCCAAAACAGGCCAGAGGGTGCAGTGTGATGCAGCAGCTTGCAGGAACACCTCCAGCCCCTCTGCCTTTGGGTTAACCTCTGGAGGAGAGGAAGGAGGTCAAAAGAAGCTCCGTGCTGCACAGCATAAAATTTGACCTTGGTCTTTTGTGCAGTACTGTCAGCACAAGCCACAGTCTGTGCATGAGTAGAGCCATCCCCTTGCACACCAGAAGAGGGGAAATTCCTTGAACCTATAGCACATGTGAAGATCACAGTTCCACAGGAAGTCAGGGGTTGGAAGGGACCCAAAGAGATCATCCAGTCCAACCCCCTGCCAGTGCACGACCACACAATCCAGCTCAGGGCACACAGGAACACATCCAGACAGGCACTGAAAGTCTCCAGAGAAGGAGACTCCACAGCCTCTCTGGGCAGCCTGTGCCAGGGCTCTGTGATCCTTACAGCCAAGAGGTTCCCCCTTGTATTGAGCTGGAACCTCCTGTGCTGCAGCTTACACCCATTGCTCCTTGTCCTATCTCAGGGAGCAGTGAGCAGAGCCTGTCCCCCACTCCTGACCCCCAGCTCTCAGATGGAGGTTATTCTTCCCCTGTACTCAACACTGGTCAGGCCACACCTTGAGTATTGTGTCCAGTTCTGGGCTCCTCAATTCAAAAGAGATGTTGAGGTGCTGGAATGTGTCCAGAGAAGGGCAGCAAGGCTGGGGAGGGGCCTGGAACACAAACCCTATGAGGAGAGGCTGAGGGAGCTGG
>WAAF01020841.1:339206-364926 GCA_013400475.1 Tricholaema leucomelas | reverse complement strand
CAGGACTGCAGGTGGGGTCTGAGGAGAGCAGAGCCAAGGGGCAGAATCCCCTCCCTTGCCCTGCTGCCCACACTGCTCTTGCTGCAGCCCAGCACAGGGTTGCTGTCTGGGCTGCACTCACACTGCAGGCTCCTGTTGAGCTTTTCATCAGCCCAGACCCCCAGGGCCTGTTCCTCAGGGCTGCTCTCAGCCATTCCCCACCCAGCCTGGAGCTGTGCTTGGCATTGCACCCACCCAGGTGCAGGACCTTACACTTGGCCTTGTTGAATGCCATGAGGTTGGCCTGGGCACAGCTCTGCAGCCTGTCCAGGTCCCTCTGGATGGATCCCTGCCCTCTAGCAAGTCGACTGTGCCACACAGCCTGGTGCCATCTGCACACTTGCTTAGGGTGCACTGATTCCTCTGTCCATGTCACTGACAAAGATGTTAAACAGCACTGGTGCCAGCACTGACCCCTGAGGGAGCCACTTGGCACTGGCCTGCAGGTGGACATTGTGCCCTTGATTATCTTGTTTACACAAGTGCCATCCCACCCAAGAGAAACCCCAAACACCTCAGAGCCCCACACAAGAGAGCTTGCCTATCAGAAAAATCCACCTGGATGATCCAAAGCATCTCTCCCTGCCTATTCTGGTGCCTGGGAGATGAGAAATGAGTGCCATGACCCCCGCAAGCAGCCACTGTGCCCTGCAAAGAGCAACTAGGCTAAACATAGAATCACAGAATCACAGAATGCTTTAGGTTGGAAGGGACCTCAAGGATCATCCAGCTCCAGCCCTGAGCACACATAATACCTGTTGCAGTGTTTTGTCTGACAGATACAATGGTATTAAATCATACCCAAAACATCACTAAGTTTCATGGTGACCCACCAGCAGGGCACCAAGGTGGCTGCAGGCTATGCCAAGCCATGGCTATATCAAGTGTGGATCTTCACATGCTCTAGATCCAGTGAGCCTCACACCTCTTTGCACAGCTCCTACCATTTCACACGTTCTTTACAGGGTTTCAATTTGAAGTAAACACAGAACAGTCCTGGGCCACTGGAAAAGATTTCTGAACATATCACTTGGTAGTACAGAACAGACTTGAAGGAAGGCCTGGCCCAGAACAGTTAGCTCTGATCAGTGGTTTGACTTTCAGCTCAGTCTCCACCAAGTGACTGCACTCTGAGAAGCCAGCAGAGTGTTTCTGCAGACCGTACTGGCGACGCTGCTGTTTCTAGCTAGTACCAAGCTCTGGTGTGCAGAACGAGGTCACTGCTAAATCTTGTGTACTGCATGGGGGAGCCACAGCTGCAGGGAGGAGTGGCTGAGGCAGGTTACCCTAAACGGCCCAACAAGGTATTCTGTTCCATACACCTCGGATTCAGTTAATGGTGATTCACCATCATGATGGTTCAGATGAGCGATCGCAAGAGTCGAGTTTCTTTTCTTCCTCGTCTTCAAAGGCCAGCACCCGAGGAGGAATCTGCCTACTCTGCCTTTGGTCTCAATCCATGACTTCCTGAATCCAGTTCCAGAAGTCAGCTCCTGAACCTGGTTTCTGTCTGCTGCTGAGCCCAGTCTGGGCCTCCCGCCTCAGCCTCAGTGGCGGCAATGATTTGCCTGCCATCAGGGTGGCTGGGTTCAGTGCTGGTCATCCATGTATTTGTATATGTTTCATTTTATTGTTATTATTATTTCAGTGAAAGTCATTTTAGTTTTCTTGGCCACTACCTAAGTCTTTCTCCCTTCCCATCTTCCTTTTCCCCTTTGGGAGGGGAGATGGCTAACAGAAAGCCTCTGTCACTTGCACGCTGGCTGGCCCAGCCCTAGCCCTTGAGAAGGCCAGTAAATGGCCAGTAAACGGCACCAAGGCAAAGAAACAATCAAGAAACCTGTGCTGATTTTAACAGGGTCCTTCAGAAAGACAAATTACTGCTCCAATCACTGCCACTCCTGAACTCCTTCTTAGCCACGACAACTCAGTGACTCAGCTCCCAGCCCGGCAATTAGCAACTGGCAAAGTAGCTGATTGATACAATAACAGTGCTTCAATTAATGAAGCAGATAATGCCTATAATCAAGAAGAAAAACCTAGAAAGGGTCTAGGTAGAGTATTATCACCCCACAAAAGAGTTGATTTGGTTTGATTTCAGTTGTGCCTCAGTATGTTTAGTAAATGTGGTTGGTTTTATAGAGACTTTCATCTCTTTAGGCACACAGCAGCTCCCATTAAAACGCCAAGTTAGCTAGAGATAAATCCTAGAGAGTTTATGGGATGTTTGTGCAAGTTTAAGGGACATGGAACCTATAGAAAATGTCAGTTGCCTGTCCCTAAAAGCTGCTTCTGACTCTTTAGTGGCAATCGGTTTGCTAAGCAGAACTGCAGAAGTGCCCAGATCTGGTGTGGACAGAAAATGACTGGACAGATTCATACATCAAAGGGAGATCTCTGGAAGCTGCCCTTTCCCCCCTTCCGTTCTCAAATGTTTCTGATCACTTAGCACACCCACAAATCTCTGCAAGCAGGCAGTATTTTCATTCATGACAGATTTTAAACCTTGCCTGATGACGCTCTAGAGCGGTGCCTGTCCTCAGGGAAGGCAACAGCCAGTGGACTTTGGTGGAGCCACAGGCTCTCATGGGGGAGTATTTCAGGGCTTAATGCAATTGGCCTTCAGCCAGCTTCCCACACAGAAAGCTGGACTAACTGGGAGATATATCACAAGATTCTGACACTTCATATTTCTTCATCACTGGCAGGACCATCATCCTTCAAAAGTCCATTTCCAGCTCAGCTGTCGGAGCAGAATGAAAAGTCATTCTTCTAAAAAGTCTAAGCAAGTGGAAAAAAAGATAAATGGATTTGATCTCATTTAAAAGTTGTCAAAGATGTAAAATGGCACAAGAAGACGCAAGGATTAGTTTGTTTAGCAAAGCAGCCTAAGGCAAGGGCTCAAATCCCCATCTTTGGTAAGCACAGGCAAGTGTTCCTCTCCAAAGCTGTGAGGGGATTCCTATCACACAGATAACCTCGGCGCAGATATGATGTCCTTTGCCCTGTCACCTGTCACATATCCACTTTCTTGTCTTGCCAAGCTCTCAAGGTGCATGCCTGCTCCCTGGAGCAGCAAACAGAAGGTATCTGTCAAAGTGCCAGAGGTTGTCATTAAAAGCAAAGGGAGAAACAATAACCAAATGAAGAAACTCCCAGTGCCTGGGAACCTCTGCCAGAAGCTCTCTGGTTTGAGTCGCCGCTGTTGCTGTGACAGAGGGGCTAGACACGAGGCACTCGGACGCGGCACTGTGGCTGCCTTCACAAAGTGCTGGATGAATTCCTGGATGTGTTAACCATCCCCTGCTCTGCTGTCTTCAGCGAGCAAATACCACCACTCAAACCCCCTCAAAACTTCAGGAGCCCTGCTAAAAGGATCTTATTCCAGGGATGCAAACCCAGGCCTCCTATCCAATCTATAAACTGTGCACAGCTTCTAAGCCTTTGCCACTCACTGTTATCTGCAGTTCAGGGCCACAAACACAAACAGCAACATGAATCTACTGAAAGGAAGTGGGAGAGAAGAGAGCAGGTGTGCAGGCAGTCGAAGCTTTGCAAGCCTCTGCAGTTAGGTTATGCAGGCAGAGGAAACCCCAAGGTTTCAATATCTAATGCCTGCCCTCTCTGCAATCCTGGCAGATGACATGATCAACACATTGCAGTAAGAGCCACTCATGCCACATCTGCCATAAAGACATGGACACAACCAGGTGAGCTATCTGAGCTAATTTGCTGTTCCCTTGCCAGCACTCTGCTCCTGGAGGCCATTGGAGAGCCCCAGCACTCAACTATCTTTGCCACATTGCTCACGTCTGCCTTCTGCTCTGGACACTTCAGCAGCAGCAGAGACCCCAACGACTGCAGCACTCAGCAGTCCAGCTCCAGCAGAGGAGCTGCTGTGTGCAGGCTCTGCAAGCTGCCTTCTCCTCAGCAGATCTAAAGAGTTAGCTTTAAATGGCTGAGATAAAACCCAAGGTCTTTGAAACACCCCAGATGCTGGAGTCAATAATAGAGTCGATCACGGCAGACCAGCCATTAACATGGGGTCCTCTCAGCTCACTGTGCCACTGCTGCTGCCTTTCCTCATGTGCCACTCAGACACAGTTCCAGAATGAAGCTCTCATTGATTCCTACTTTCTACAAACTGCTGGATCAAACACTGTACCTGCTTATAGATGCCCAAACAGGTGTGGGTAACCAAGTGAAGCAAACAAAGCAAAACTCAAACCCTACGCAATGTCCTGTCTTTTCCTTCTCCTTTACTCAGCACTGCTCAGGCCATACCTTGAGTCCTGTGTCCAGTTCTGGGCCACTCAATTCAAGAGAGATGTTGAGATACTGGAACGTATCCAGAGAGGGGCACAAAGGCTGGGGAGGGGCCCGGAACACAGCCCTGTGAGGAGAAGCTGAGGGAGTGCAGCCTGCAGAAGAGGAGGCTCAGGGCAGAGCTCGTTGCTGTCTGCAGCTCCCTGCAGGGAGGCTGTAGCCAGGTGGGGTTGGGCTCTGCTGCCAGGCAGCCAGCAACAGAACAAGGGGACACAGTCTGAAGCTGTGCCAGGGGAGGTCTAGGCTGGATGTCAGGAGGAAGTTGTTGGCAGAGAGAGTGATTGGCATTGGAATGGGCTGCACAGGGAGGTGGGGGAGTTGCCATCCCTGGAGGTGTTGAAGCAAAGCCTGGTTGAGGCACTTAGTGCCATGGTCTGGTTGATTGGCCAGGGCTGGGTGCTAGGTTGGGCTGGATGAGCTTGGAGCTCTCTTCCAATCTGGTTGATTCTATGGTTCTATGATTTATCCATCTCTCTTGTAGCAAAACTTCAGCCCAGAGAAATCCTAATTCCATTCCAGGTACCACTAAAGTCAGCACACTTGAAACAGAAAAACTGCAGCTGCAGTACTCTAGTTCAGAAGTCAAAACCAGCAGCAGTTAGCCCACGGTATCTCTGGTGCAAAGGCTGCAAAGAACACCTTTCCAGTGACAACGGCTACGGCACGGTGGTTTGGAATGCCACCACCTCTTTCAGCATTCCTCTCTCCATTCCACAGTACACACTGATGAACAACAAAAGACTACCAGCTCAAGGATCATGAGAAGACCATGAAAAAAACACTCAAAATCTACACAGAATCACAGAATGTCAGGGGCTGGAAGGGCCCTCCAAAGTTAATCCAGCCCAACCCCCTGCCAGAGTAGGATCACCTGTACCTGATCACACAGGAATGCACCCAGGAAGGTTTTGAGTATCTCCAGAGGGGAAGACTCCACAACTCCCCTGGGCAGCCTGTTCCAGGGTTCTGTCACCCTCACAGGGGAAAAATTCCTCCTCATGTTTACAGTAAACTTCCTATGCCTCAACTACGAACAGCAGTTTCCAGCTGCTAGGGGTAGAGCCGAAGCTGCTGCTGCTATGCTCACCATGCCGCAGTCCTGTCAGCTGCAAAATACAAAGTGCTGCTTGCAGCAAAGAATGATGAGACTTGAAGTTCAGATTGCAGCATGGGAGGCTTCCTGTGCCTGTTGCTGCTTCTGGATTCCATGTCTTGGTTGCTGGCACATTGCTGCAGGGCTGGCGGTGGCACAGGTCGGGGCTGGGTGGCCTCACTGCTTTGGCTTTTCTGCTCTGTGCTGTTTTGGTGGTTTCTTCCAGTGTTTCACTGCCTTGCTCCTGCAAATAGGCTAAGATAAGGTAATCATGCATGGTGTTATTAGATTAATTAGATTATTGGCTAAGGTAATTATGCATTGTGATTATGATATCTTAGGTTATATTAAACTCTTAGCTCTTTATCTCAACCCTGAGCTGTGTGTGCTGCTTTTCCCCTGGATTTTGTGTTGGGGGAGCAGGCAGCTGGGCCCTTGCACTAAACCATTACATCACACAGTATTCCCTTTCTCTCTCTAATGCTCAGATCCAGTCTTAAGCTCGGTTCAGAGGGCTGTGATTGATGGTACAGAATCAACCTGGAGCCCTGTGGCCAGTGCTATTCCCCAAAGATCAGTTCTGTGCCCAATTTTGTTTAATATCTTCATCAATGACCTGGATGAAGGCACTGAGTGCACCCCTAGCAATTTTAGTGAAGGCACAAAACTGAGGGGGGGTGGCTGACATCTGTCAAGCTGTGCTGCCATCCAACCAGATCTGGACAGGCTGAGAGCTGGGGGAAGGCAAACCTTGTGAAGGGTCCTGCATCTGGGCAGAAATAACAGCAGGCACCAGGACAGGTTTGGGCTGCCCTGCTGGAAAGCAGTTCCATGGAGAAAGACCCTGGAGTGCTGGTGGGCAGCAAGTTCTGCATGGGGCAGCAATGTGCTCTTCTGGCCAAGAGAGACAATGGCATCCTGGAAGACATCAAGAAGTGTGTGTGCAATGGGGCTAGAGAGGTTCTTCTCCCTCTCTGCTCTGCCCTGGTGACACCATACCTGGAGTATTGTGTCCAGTTTTGGGCTTCCCAGCTCAGGAGAGACAGGGACCTGCTGGAGAGAGTCCAGCAGAGAGCTACAAGGATGACTGGGTGACTTGAGCATCTCCCCTCTGGTGAGAGGCTGAGAGCCCTGGAGCTCTGGAAAGCGAAGGCTGGAGAAGAGATGGCTGAGAGATCTGATCAATGTCTGTCAATATCTGAGGAGTGGGTGTCAAGTGGAGGGGGCCAAGCTCTTTTGAGTGGTGTACAGCAATGAGCCAGTGGATACAAACTGGAACAGAGGTTTCACCTCAACATGAGAAGAAACTTCTTTCCAGTGAGGGTGCTGGAGCTCTGCAGCAGGCTGCCCAGAGAGGTTGTGAAGTCTCCTCTTCTTGGAGGCTTTCAGAGCCCACCTGGATGCATTCCTGTGCGAACTACAGTGACTGATGATGCTTTTGTCAGGGGGGTTGGACTGGATGATCTCTGGAGGACCTTCCAACCTCTAACATTCTGTGATGCTGTGATTCTGTGCAGCTTCCTGAAATGTCCAAAGTGCCAAGAAAACCTGTGCAAGTGTAGTCAGAAACTCACCTGCTCATCAAAACAAGGCTCCCCTCGGCAAGCATTAGCAATTGGTGATGTACACACTTTGCCAGGGTTAGAGCTGACTGCAGGGACTAGAGCTGATGGCAAATGGTAAGAGTTTCATTTCTTGATTAAGCACAGGCATAAGGAGTTCTGGTTTGCAAACTGATGTTAGACTCTCTTTAGGACCATGCACCAGTGACTCAGTGCAGCTCAGAGAGGTGACACAGCGGATGCACTCAAGGAATCAGATGTTCTCCTAAGTCCTTGCAAAGCTGAACTGAAGCCATCTGGTCTCAATGTTTTGCCACTTGGAAGATGTGACACTGTTTTCTCAGCTTCCTCTCTCGACACTGCTGTTTCTATTTGAGGGTTCTGCCCCTCTGAGGGCCATGGGTGTGCAGCTTCTCCCAGAATTTATGCTCTGGTTCAGAAGTGAAATGTGAATTAAAATGACCACGGAGCTCTGTCACCTTCTCACTTGCTGTGTCCTCCAGAGCTGCTGCCATCAATGGAACTGGAAAGGGATAGCTAAATATCAACAGCAGGCTGGCTTGCTCCACACCTCAAAGTCTGCTTTAGTGATTAAGCTGTAGTTGACACCTTGTGGTCTCGACACCATGATGATGAGAAGCAATGAGCTTTAGCTTGCAAAGCCCAGAGAGTTATTTTGAGACCTTCTGCTCTGTGTCTAGGCTGCCCTTAAACACTTCTGGCTGCCAGGGCTATTCCAGTGGAGGTTATTATCTCATACCAGATTCCTCTTTCACAGGGATTCCTCCTGTGGTTTAACACTCCCAGGGCACCCCTCCCCTTCAGCTTTCCATACACTCCTCAAGGGTTATCACCAGATGAAAGGGTTGTGGAGACAACTCTTGTGGCTCACTAGGATTTGGCTACCACCTGGCCCACTGGAGGCCATCAACCTGCAGCTTTAATCAGAGCATCTTTGGAACCAAGAGGACCTGTGTGCCCTTATTTTATCAGTGTTGGGGCCTCTGCATGGTGAGGCTCACATTTCAGTCAGTAAAGCCTCACTGACTTCCAGCCTTACATCTTTGGCTACACCCTTCAAGCACATCTCTTTGCTTTCCCACGTTCCCTGTGGTACTCCACAAGTCACCACGCAGGAAAAAGATGCTGTGTTAGGATCACTACCAGCTGCCCTTTACGGATAGTTAAATAAAGGTTTCCTGCTGGACATTGCCAGCATTGCCTGCTCAGGAAGAGCAGGACCTGCTGAGACCTGCAGCACACAGCAGCAGCACACAGCAGCAGCACACAGCAGGGCCAGTGCACACAGCAGGGCCAGTGCTCACAGCAGGGCCAGTGCTCACAGCAGGGCCAGCGCTGAGCACAGTCACCTTTCCCAGCAGCTGTGCTGGGGACAGTGTGGGTTTTCTTCACAACTGAACAGGCTACACAAGTAGGTGTTAGCCTAATGGTGCACAAAAGCACCTTTCTGGAAATGCTTAACTGTTCATCATGACTGAAGAGGGAAGCTTCCCACTTTGGCTGTGCACAGGCTTCACACACAAGGGTGCACAGAAAGGCCTTTGAACAGTGGAGTTCACAGCACACTGCCACCTGCAAAACACTCCTCGAAGTCCATTCCCAAAGGCCTTTCTCCAGACTAACTTCAAGCGAATCAGGACAAAGGCTTTTGGGTGTTTCTGAAGTCTGTGTCATGGCCTAGTAGACTTTATTCTTGGGGGGAAAAAATCCTAACTCATTTTTTTCTGTGCTCATTTGTTCCAGCGCTCCTAGTTGCAGTTCATTCCTTGTGCCTGAGTGTTTGCTTTCTGAGCTTAAGCACAAACAAGCTAAGCTTTCATTGCTGCGCGTTCACAGCTCTCCACAGTGTTTCATGCAAAATTGAAGACCTTCCAAATCTGGATTCTTTTGGAGTTGGAAAGGTCTACCAAGATGAAGCGTTCCCTGCTGCCATCCTATTTCTGTACCATCAGGCTTGCTCCCTTTGTAGTTTCTTCTAACAAGCTGGAACAAAAGCCACAGCACGTCAGGACTAGAAGTGCTGCCCATGCCCTGAGCACAGGCTGCTGCTCCCACGTGAGTGAGGATTGTTTCAGGAGAGCTTTGATGACACGGTGTCAGAAATAAACCAGCACACAGACAGCTCCTGTCAAGCCATCACAAATACCTCATTTTAGTGCTGCTTCAGCTCTAACAGCTCCCCAGGCCAACCCGAGCAAAAGCTGTGCTGTCGTAGTCTGCTCCTGAAGAGGTTAGGGAGAACAAGGTGAAATCCAAAGTGGACTCAGGTCAGTGGGAGAAAGGCTCTGTGCAGAGTCAGTTTGGGTCTCCTGAGAGTCAGATCACTGCTGAGCATCCTCTGAGAAAGGTGTGCATTGTGCACAGCTGAGGCTTTCTCTGGGAAAGTGGGTTGGAGAGCTTGTGCTAAAGCTCAAAGGCCTGCTAACATGAAAATGCTTCTCTTGGATGCCTCTGGAATATAGCAGAATCCTGCAAAATACTGGGAGACAGAGGCTCCCACCAATCCTCACCTGCAGTGTCTCCAGGGATAGGGCCACAACTACCTCCCTGGGCAACCTGTTGCAGTGTTCCACCACCCTCAGGGTGCAGAATTTGTTCCTCACATCCAATCTCAATCTGCTCTGCTCCAGTTTGCAGCCATTGCCCTCATTCTGTCCCTGCAGGCCTTTGCAAACAGTCTCTCTGCAGCCTTCTTGTAGCCCCTTCTGGGACTAGAAGGTCACTATTAGGTCTCCCTGGAGCCTTCTCTTCTCCAGGCTGAACATCCCCAGCTCCCTCAGCCTGTCCTCATAGCAGAGCTGAGCATTTTTGTGGCCTCCTTTGGATCCTCTCCATCAGGTCCATGTCCTTCCTGTGTTGTGGGCTCCAGAGCTGGATGCAGCACTGCAGGTGAGATCTCAGTAGAGCACTAAGCCACTCCATCTCTGGCCATGCTGCTTTGGATGCAGCCCAGGCTGCCATTTGCCTTCTGTACTTTAGTCTCACACTGCCTGCTCCTGTCCAGCTTCTCCCCCACCAGCACCCCAAAAACCTTTTCCTCAGGGCTGCTTTCTATCACCTTCTCCCTCAGCCTGTATGGACAGTGAGGATTGTTCAGGCCCAGGTGCAGGACCCTGCACTTGCTCTTGCTGAACCTCATGAGGTTCAACTGGGCACAGCTCTCCAGCCTGTCCAGGTCCCTCTGGATGCCATCCTGCCCCTCTGGTGTATTGGCAGCACCACTCAGCTTGGTGTCATCTGCAGCCTGCTGATGGTGCCTCGATCCTGCTGTCTACAGCAGTGATAAACATATTAGACATATAGGTCCCAGTACAGGCCCCTGAGGACACCATCAGTCTCCATCTGGACTTTGAACAGCCATTGAACAGCACCCTCTGGATGTGACCATCCAACCAGTTCCTTACCACCCATCAAATCCTTCTCTCTCCAGCCTCGTGAGCAGGATGCTGGGGGGGGACCATGTTAGAGGCCCCTGTAAGGTGTTCCTTACCCACTGACCCAGTCAGATTACCATAGAAAGCCATCAGGTTGGTCAGGCAGGATTTGCCCTGCTGGCTGCCTTGAATAACCTCCCTGTCCTCCATATGCCTTAGCATGGCAGCTAGGAGCATCTGTTCTGTCATCTTCCCAGGCACAGAGGGGAAGAAATCAATGCACTTTTCTAGGTGCTCTACAGTCCAAAGAGTAGTAACAGTGCAAAGAGTTCTAGTAACAGAAGAGAGACACCTACCCAGCCAGGCATGGGGCACACTGCCTCATAGCCTCTGCCACATGGGAACAGAAAGCAGGACATTTACACACACCCCCCCACCTTGAAAGACCTGGCCAAAGCAATAAACCAGTGCAGGAATTTTGTCTGATGGCATTTCCAGTAGCTCCCAGACCAGCCACCCCAGCAAGAACTGCAGCTATGCTTTTAGCCTTACTACCACCAGCACTCTGTGATCTCACATGGCTCAGCCAATCTAAAAGAGAATAGAATCAACCAGGTTGGAAGAGACCTCCAAAACCACCCAGCCCAACCTACACCCAGCCCTGCCCAATCAACCAGACCATGGCACTAAGTGCCCCAGCCAGGCTTGGCTTCAACATCTCCAGGCACAGCAACTCCACCACCTCCCTGGGCAGCCCATTCCAATGCCAATCACTCTCTCTGACAACAACTTCCTCATCACATCCAGCCTGGACCTCTCCTGGCACAGCTTGAGGCTGTGTCCCCTTCTTCTGTTGCTGGCGGCCTGGCAGCAGAGCCCAACCCCAGCTGGCTACAGCCTCCCTTCAGGCAGCTGCAGACAGCAATGAGCTCTGCCCTGAGCCTCCTCTTCTGCAGGCTGCACACCCCCAGCTCCCTCAGCCTCTCCTCACAGGGCTGTGCTCCAGGCCCCTCCCCAGCCTTGCTGCCCTTCTCTCAACACCTTCCAGCACCTCAACATCTCTCTGGAATTCAGGAGCCCAGAACTGGACACAGCACTCAAGCTGTGGCCTGAGCAGTGCTGAGCACAGGGGCAGAAGAACCTCCCTTGTCCTGCTGCCCACACTGCTCCTGAGCCAGCCCAGGATGCCATTGGCTCTGCTGCCCACCTGGGCACTGCTGCCTCCTCTTCAGCTCCTCTCTCCCAGCACCCCCAGCTCCCTCTCTGCCTGGCTGCTCTCAGCCACTCTGTCCCCAGCCTGTAGTGCTGCTTGGGGTTGTTGTGGCCAAAGTGCAGAACCCTGCACTTGGCCTTGTTCAGTCTCATCCCATTGGCCTCTGCCCACCCATCCAGCCTGGCCAGGTCCCTCTGCAGGGCTCTCCTACCCTCCAACAGCTCCACAGCTGCTCCTAGCTTGGTGTCATCTGCAAACTTACTGATGCTGGACTCAATCCCCTGGTCCAGATCATCAATAAAGATATTGAACAGGACTGTGCCCAGCACTGATCCCTGGGGCACACCACTAGTGCCAGCTGCCAACTGGATGTGGCACCATTCACCACCACTCTCTGGGCTCGGCCTTCCAGCCAGTTCCTGACCCAGCACAGAGTGAATCTGTCCAAGCCAGGAGCTGCCAGTTTAGCCAGGAGCTTGTTGTGGCAGACAGTGTCAAAGGCTTTGCTGCAGTCCAGGTAGACTACATCCACAGCCTGCCCCACATCCACCTGGCAGGAACCTGATCATAAAAGGAGATCAGGTTGGGCAGGCAGGACCTGCCCTTCCTAAACCCATGCTGGCTGGGCCTGATCCCTTGGCCATCCTGTAGGTGCTGTGTGATGGCACTCAAGATGACCTGTTCCATGCCCTTGCCTGGCAATGAGGTCAGGATGACAGCTCTGGAGTTTTCTGGTTCCTCCTTTTGACCCTTCTTGTGGATGGCATCACATTGGCAGCTTCCAGTCTTTGGGAACCTCTCCAGTGAGCCAGGACTGTTGATCAATGATGGAGAGTGGCTTGGCCAGCCGCTCTCAGGAGGAGAAATGGGCAGGGGCAAAACCCCTCAAAATTTATGGTACAGCATGAGGATCAGAGGCACAAAAGAATGGGAGCTGGTTTATGATCAGCATAAAGCTTTTCTGACAAATTCTGCTGCATCCAGAGTGCCAAAATAGCTCAGCACTGCTCGAGTGCTGCATTCAGCTCTGGGCTCCTCACTCCAGGAAGGACACTGAGGGGCTGCAGCCTGTCCCAAGAAGGGCAGTGAGGCTGAAGAAGGGCCTGGAGCCCCTGGGCTTTGTCTCCTTGGTTAGTGAGGAGAGGGCAGCCTCTGCTCCTTGGTGGCAAGGGACAGCAGCAGAAGACATGGTTCCAAGCTGCCCCCGAGGAGTTTCAGGCTGGATGCTAGGAAATCTTTCTTCCCAGAGAGGGCTCTCAGCCATGGAATGTTCTGCCCAGGGCAGTGCTGCAGTCACCATTGCTGGAGGTGTTTCAGCAGCCTGTGGAGCTGTGCTTAGGGACATGGTTTGGAGTTGCCCCTGCAGTGCTGGGTGGAAGGTTGGACTGGAGGAGCTTGGAGGTCTATGCCAAGTGGATGCCTTCTGTGATTCTGTCACTGCTGATTCTGTCTGCCTGATACTGTTTTCTGCAATAGCTGACCTGCCAGTGAAGCATCCCAACCACACAGGACTGAAGTGCTGCAGGATGGAGATAAATCTAGGAGTGATATTTTGATTTGGGATTAAATCATTAGCATTATCTGGCCTAGTTTCCTGAACCAGTAAGTGGTTTTGGTTTAGATCAGAAAATCAGCCAGCTGTAGAGCTGCTACATGGGGAATGGTTTCATAACTAATTATGTGAGGAATTTAAAACCTGTTTTCAGGGGATTGGAGATCCTGAAGTCTGACTTCATTGTCTTTGGAGCTGGAAGACAACATTTTAACTTCCTCTGGCAAAGAGATGTGTTTCTCAGATTAGCTGAAGCATTTCCTTTCAGCAAATGTAAATATTTCCTCTTGGTTTGCCCTTAGAAAAATAATTACTACATCTATTACAAAGGAAAATATTCAAAGCCAAACAGATTATTTTTAAATGAAAAGCTGAAATAGTTCCTCATCAAAGCCATCTCGGGGGAGGCAGGAAATCCCCAAAGGCACTTCTGCTGAAGCAGCCTCCTCTACAGAACCACTGCAGCTCTGACAGGGGCACAACGCTGCCACTGAGCACAGGGCACCTGCAGTGCTGCCAAGGTCTGCCTTAGCCATAGCTCATGCACAGCAAAAGTCCCTAGGAGAAGCCCTGAAGAGCTGTGCCCTTCCATCAAATAGGCTACAAACGTCCTCTAAGGCACCGAGAAGCACAGCAGAACATGCTCCCAGCTGAGGCTGAACCAGAGAGGGGGAACTGCCAAAAGGAGCCACTGAATAGGGAGGATGAAATATATGACTTAATTAGGAGTGTAGTTCTGCTCTTTGTTACTAGATTTCAGTACTCAAAATGTCTTGTAAAAACATGGAGTGATTGAAATGGGAAATCAACAGGTTTTGCATTTCCATCATGTTCAGAACTAATTCTCATTAAGGTCTTGTCTCAAAATAGGCAGAATCTAAAAAGAAAACATTTACTGTCTGGGGAAGCTAAAAATATGCTTCCCCAGGCAATAGCAAGGTTGTGCTGCCTTGAAATCTTGACAAGAGAATATGATGATGAAGGAGATATTAGCAGCTGCTCCAAACTAGCCAAGCTAGGGCACCATCAGCTGCTAACAGCACCATTCTGCAAAGGCAAGAAATGGCTTCTTTAGCACTCTCCCAGCAAAGCCAGGAAAGGGCTTCCCAATGCCTTTGAGACAAGAGATGGCAGCACACTGTGAGACATTATCATTTTCAAGGGTTTGTTCACAGTATTTGCCCCAAAATTCCACCGCTTTGGAAAGTTTGGCAGGGTCGCTGCAGGTACATTTCAAGCCACTTGCTACAGATGGTACAGCACAATTCCACACAGCTTGCAGGGAGGCATCAATTGCACAACGTGATTAGATGTCTTCATTATCCCCAAGGCAAGGAGAGAAGCCAAAAGAGCTCTGAGGGCAGCTAAGAGAAGTTCACAGCATCACAGAGTGTCAGGAATTGGAAGGGACCTCTGGAGATCTTCCAGCCCAACCTCCCTGCCACAGCAGCACCAGAGAATCCAGCACAGGTCACACAGGAACACATCCAGACAGGGCTGCAACTTCAGGGCTGCTTCTCCACAGAAGGAGACTCCACAACCTCTCTGGGCAGCCTGTGCCAGGGCTCTGGCACCCTCACAGCCAAGAAGTTGTTGCTCCTGTTGAGCTGGAACTTGCTGTGCTGCAGTTTCCATCCCTTGCCCCTTGTCCTATGGCAGGGCACAAGTGAGCAGAGGCTGTCCCTGTCCCTTCCTTCCTGCCCCCCAGCCCTCAGCTCTTGACAGACATTGCTCAGATCCCCTCTCAGCCTTCTCCTCTGCAGCCTAAGCAGCCCCAGGGCTCTCAGCCTCTCCTCCTCAGGCAGTGCTGCAGTCCCTTCAGCATCCTTGTAGCCCTGCCCTGGACTCTCTGCCTGTCCCTCTAATAACTATGTCAGTAACTTGTTCCCACTACCATTAAATTTGCTACATTTATCTCCATTTGGACTAAAAGAAGATGAGCTGCTGTGGGAGTCACCTGAGACAGCTGGAGCCACCTGAGAGCCTTGGTGAAACCTCCCAGGCTCCCTGCTTGGGTGACTGCAGCATTTCTGCCAAGCAGGGTAATGGGTGAGAGGTTTCCTGGATGAATTCTGGGGTAAATATTCCTTTACACAGAAACCCATAAAAGATTCAGAGCCCACAAGCAGTTTGTGTCTCCTTCCCGGCGTGGGACAAACAGCCTCACACAGAAGACTCAGCAGAAAGCAGTGCAGGTATTTGCAACACTCAACCTGTGAGGGGTTAGGTACCAGAATGTGTCTGTTAAGTACCAGAACCCTCCTCTGGGACAGAGCTGTGGTCCTGCCAGCCTGGCCTGTCTCTGCATGGCGAAACAGTTGGTGGCTGGGGAGGGGAAGTAGCCTCTCCTCCTGTGTTCCCCACCAGCTACAGCCACTGCCAAATCCCCACCTAGCTGCTTCTGTGCCAGTCCTCCATGAGCATATTCAAACCCAGACAGTGTCTCCCCAGCCCTACAGAGCACTGAGCCCCAGGTGTTCATCACAGGCTGCATAAAGACTTTCTTTCTTTTCTCTCTTCCAAACCCACCTCTTCTGCACTGCACCAAGCACCCATTGCTCTAGCACTGCAGGATCTGCTGAACTACCTCCAACTTATCCAGTGCCTTCCTGACTTTGCAAACAGCAATCATATTCCCCCCACAGCCTTCAGCTCTCCAAAGCAAAGTCTCAGAGTCTTATAAAGCAGGAGCTCCATGAACCAAATCACTTCAGTCACCTCGCTTTGTGCCTACAGCAGGAGTAACTCTGAACAGCTTTCTGGAGAGGGCAAGAGCAAAGAATCACAGAATTAACCAGGTTGGAAAAGACCTCCAAGATCATTGAGTCCAAACTATCACTAAACCTGGCACCAAGTGCCTCATCTAGTCTCCTCTTCAACACCTTCAGGGATGGGGACTCCAACATCTCCCTGGGCAGCCCATTCCAATGCCAATCACTCTTGCTGTGAGGAACTTCTGCCTAACATCCAGCCTAGACCTGCCCTGGCACAGCTTGAGGCTGTGTTCTCTGGTTCTGTCACTGGTTGCCTGGCAGCAGAACCCAACCCCAGCTGGCTACAGCCTCCCTTCAGGCAGCTGCAGACAGCAATGAGCTCTGCCCTGAGCCTCCTCTTCTGCAGGCTGCACACCCCCAGCTCCCTCAGCCTCTCCTCACAGGGCTGTGCTCCAGGCCCCTCCCCAGCCTTGCTGCCCTTCTCCCAACACCTTCCAGCACCTCAGCATCTCTCTTGAATGGAGGAGCCCAGAACTGAACACAGCACTCAAGGTGTGGCCTGAGCAGTGCTGAGCACAGGGGCAGAAGAGCCTCCCTTGTCCTGCTGCCCACACTGCTCCTGAGCCAGCCCAGGATGCCACTGGCTTTCTTGGCCACCTGGGCACACTGATGGCTCATCTTCAGCTACTCTCTACCAGCACCCTCAGGTGCCTCTCTGCCTGACTGCTCTCAGCTACTCTGTCCCCAGCCTGTAGCACTGCTTGGGGTTGTTGGGGCCAGAGTGCAGAACCTGGCACTTAGCATTGTTAGAACTCCTGGCACTGGACTGTGCCCATCTGTGCAGCCTGCCCAGGTCCCCCTGCAGAGCCCTCCCAAACACAGCAGAACCTGCCTGTGGTGTTCTGTTTACCTCTTAGCCACTGCTCTGCACGCTCCACTTCCACTAACCTGCCTTTGAAAAGGACTGCACAAAGTGACTTTGGAGCACCTCTCACAGTGCAAATAGATGCACAAGTCCTGCCTTTTTGGCATATGTCTCCTAGAGCCAAACCCTCTCTGATGTTTCCAATGAAGAGTAACCATTCTCCTGGGCAAACATCCCAGCTGCTTCCAGCAGGCATCTGGTTTGCAAACTCTCCTCTGATTACTGTTACTTTCTTTGCCTCCCTACATGTCCTGCAGTCGAGCAAGCCTGGATGCCACACTACAAGAGGTGAGAGTGGAATGCCCTGGCGGGCAGAGCAAGCTCTGTGACCCAGAAGATCTGGGTATGATTTTCTTGCTATGACACTAAATTTCCTGTGCCCCGTGGAAGCTGTCCTTGTCCTGGTCTCCATGGCTACAATGGAGACAGCAGCAACTCCCCGACCTCCGAGGATGCCACAACGCTACAGATATTGACAGATCCAGCACCAGTCCAAACCAGCAGAGAACATAACAGCTGCTTCACCCGAGAAGCAGGGACCAGCATCCTTCTGTGGACAGCTCCCACTTCAAACCCTTTGTCAAATACATTAAGACTGCTCCCTGGCGACAGGGGAACCAAGAACGCGATCTTAACCTCAAACCACAAAACTCTCCTCTGCGTTCTAGCTGTGGAAAGGCTGTTCCATAGGCTACCAAGGAACTGGGAGAAGAAAGATGCTTTGCTGTGTGTGTGACAGATGGGGGAACAAAATCCATCTCCTGCCCTTTATGAAGCTCTTCAATGTCTGCATCTGAACCACCCACTAATTATTTATTGTTTCCAGCCTGGATGTGCACATCATAGAGGCTCAGGGGAAGAGCTTTCATCTTCCATGCTGTGTATTCCTCTGGGTGCAGGAGCTCTGGCACTGCAGTGTCTCGAGACCTTGGTGCTCCCACAAGTGCAACGCAGGTTCGGCACTAAAGCAGAATCATTAAGTGGCCTTATTAACCTGCGAGTTTGTTCATTGGCTAAACAACTGACATGCACCTTGGCTCCTTGCCCTGGGAGGGATCTTGCCTTCTTCAGCTCCCTAAGAAACTGGTTTATTCCTACTCATATTGTTCTGTGAAGGCAAATGTGATTGCTTTTAACACCACAGTCATGTTGTGAAGTTCTGATTAAAGATAACTACCAGTAGAGGAAAATCACTGATGGTTGTCATTTGGATTTTATTTCTCTTCCTAGTTGTAGATTAGACATCTGTGTGCACAGCCTACCCAGAGGGTCACAGCGAGACAGTTCAGAAGCTAAATGCATATTTGTGGTCAGCAAAGGGGCTCTCCAATTTAAAAATAGAAAGAGAAAAGGCAGGCAGCCCCTCTCGAGATGAAGTTAGCACAAAGCAGCACACCAGACAGCTCTTCGGCAGCATCACAGAAGACATCAACTTGGCAGAGACCTCCATGCTCCTCCAGTCCAACCTTACACCCAGCACTGCAGGGGCAACTCCAAACCATGCCCCTAAGCACAGCTCCACAGGCTGCTGAAACACCTCCAGCAATGGTGACTGCAGCACTGCCCTGGGCAGAACATTCCATGGCTGAGAACCCTCTCTGGGAAGAAAGATTTCCTGGCATCCAGCCTGAAACTCCTCGGGGGCAGCTTGAAACCATTTCCTCTGTCCTGAGTCAGAAAAGCTTTATTCCCTGAGCTCCCTGGCCCTACTCTTTCCTGTCTAGCACTGATGTAAATGAAGGGAGCAGAGGCTGCCCCCTCCTCACTCCAACCTCCCTGCAGGAAGCTGTAGAGAGCAATGAGCTCTGCCCTCAGCCTCCTTTTCTCCAGCCTCAACACTCTCAGCTCCTTCAGCCCCTCCTCATAGCCCAGCTGCTCCAGGCCCTTCAAGCAGGGAGCCATGCTGTATCTCCTGCACTTCTAGGCAGCAAGCAATGCCTCCTTGAACCTCTTTTCCTCAGTGTTTCACAGCTGCTGTCCCCTCAAAGCAGGCTGCAGTTCGATAGGTGCACAAACTCTTTGCTCGTACAAGCAGTGGAGGAACGCAGGATTATTTGCTGCAGCAGGAGGTGATGAAAGAGGAACCCACAGAGCAACCCAACCTTTCAATGGCATTTCTCTGCTTTCGAAGCACTGTTCATGGCACCTCTCTACCTTCAAAGCACCGTGCTGGCCTTACAGTATTCCCAGCTCTTTTTTTCTACAGTTAACAAGTTCTGTACTTAGGTGGAGCTTTTGAGCTCTTTGCTTTGTTGGGGTTTTGGTTGGTTGGGTTATGGTTGGCTTTTTTGTGTGTGTGTTTATGTTTTGGGTACTTGGGGGTTTGGGGTTTTTTTGTTTGCTTGATTTTTGGTTGGTTGGGGCTTTTTTAGTTGTCCTTGTTTTGCTCTGCTGCTTTTTTTAAACAATCACCTCAGTGACTCAGTCCAAAACCCACAGAAAGTTCCCTTGGGAATTTCAAAACATTTTCTTCTTTAATCGAAGATAATATTCTGCAGCTACCCTCAGGGCTAGGGTTTGAAATTAATGCTCCTGCCTTTTTTCTCCCAAGTCCTCACAGAAGATATGAACCAATACTCCTACCAGTGTAAATCTAATTTTTTTTTTATTACCATTATTTTCATGCCTAGAAAAGGAAAAAAAAGGCAAGGAGACTCCTATATTGACACAGTCAGAGACTCACAGAATGGCTTAGGTTGGAATGGACCTCAAAGATCATCCAGTTCCAACTGCAAGGACACCTCCCACTAGAACAGGTCACTCAAGGCCTCATCCAGCCTGACCTTCAACACCTCCAGGGAGGTGTCCACAACCTCCCTGGGCAACCTGTGCCAGTGTCTCACCATCCTCAACCTGCGCCAGTGTCTCAAAGATCACATTGGGTGCTTCTGTGCTCCACAACCTCCCTGGACAACCTGTGCCAGTCTCTCACCACCCTCACTGCAAAAAACTTCTTCCTAACATCCAGTTTCAACCTCCCCTCTGACAGTTTAAACCCATTCCCCCTCATTCCGTCACTGCAAGCCCTTGTCAGTACTGCCTCCCTAGGCCTCCTGCAATCCCCTTCAGATACTGGAAGGTCGCTCCAAGGTCTCCTCCAAGCCTTCTCCTCCCCAGGCTAATAAATAAAGAATAAAGTAATTGTTGTGTTGTTGTGGAATGATAAAAACCAGCATTTATGTCCAGTGGTCCAAAGTGGTAAATAAAGTATTTCATAGCCAGTGCTATTTGAAAGTATGCTTAGTGTACTTCCTCTGCTCATCAAAGCTTCACAAGCTGTTAAATGTGAGAACGGAACTAAAGAGCTGAACAACCAAAGCAGCACTGGAGAAAAATGCCTAGGGAAGGGACTTCTTAATTTCTTCTGTCCAGTGCTTTTGATTAGACACAAGCTGGGGCTGGGGGGAGGCTGGAGAAAGCGGGTGAGGTCTGCTAGTATCCCCAAATCCCAGTCCTTCCAAGCCCACTGCACATAGGCAAACCCCTGCAATGTCCAAAGTGGGTTTGTTCAGGAGAAAGCAGCCTGTAGGCTGCCTTCAGATACTGAATCCACCAATAAAAGCTGTTAAGCTTGCAATCAGTAAGCTAAACCAGAATCTGCAAACACAGGCATCGCTTCCAGGCAGGTAGCAGAGTATTTGCCTAAGGAAGAACAGTTGCTCAGGCATTAAGTATGTTATGGATAACATTATTGACATGCACGCCTGGAACCAGCCTTTGGATGGTTATAACTTTGCCCCTGCATACACACGGCCAGAGCCTAGGAGGCTACAGCAAAGGTACCAAACTGGGGGAGAAAAAAAGGAATCTTTTCTTTAACCTCCCAAAGCTAAGCCCTCACAGCCTGTTTGCAGGAGCCTGCTACCATTATGCCTGCTGCACCAGTGAACGCTTAGAGCTCAAGGAATCCGCGCTGCTCTGGTAGTGTTCACCATGTGTTCTGGACTACTCCAAATTCTTTCTTCGTCCCAACCCCCGCCCCAGGTTTCAATGGGGAGAAGAAGGTGTGCAAACTGCTTTCCTCTCCCTGCCCTGAAGGTTTGAAGGAGGAAAGCAGGGGGCCTTTCTGCACATGTGCTGACCTGTGTGGGCGCCCGCGCTGGAGTCGGGCTGGTGCTTGGCTGGGTCTTTGTGCCCAGTATAGAATGGTAAATGGACACTTTGTCTACAAAAAGAAGAGCAAGGGAGAAGGGAAGGGGTTCCCACCTTGAAAAGATTCCTGCCTTGAAAGAGCTCCTGCCTTGACAAAGTGCCCAACAGGACAGCTTTCTGCTGTGACAGAATTCCTGTTTGGACCATCCCTGCTTTTGGATGGCTCCTACCTCTTTTGCATGGCTCTCGGCTTCACACTGTCCCTCCTTTTGGGCTGTTCTCCCCCCTTTTGCACCATTCTGTGCAAACTTGCAGGCTTGGCAAGCCCTGGGGTCCATTAGAGAGAGCTGCCGGCAGCACCCAGACCTGGCTGCTCCCAGAGCGTATCAGCAGCCTGATCACCGTATCCTGGCTGCCTTCTGAGCTGGGAAGACACTAATAGTCTGGTGCTGCTCTGCCACTGCTGAGGCAGCATCGTTCCACAATCTCTCACTCGTGGAAGAAGTGCCGCCCAGATGTGTTCCTGTGTGAACTGGTATAGGTGACCCTGCTCTGGCAGGGGGGTTGGGCTGGATGAGCTCTGGAGGTCCCTCTCAGTCCCTGACATTCTGTGATTCTGTGAAATCAGGGATGCGATGCCACAGTCCTTGAAATTAGTGGTCCAAGGGTAAAATCCCAAAGGAATGTTTGTGTTCTACGTGGACAAGCCATTTCAGATGGCAGTGGCAGAGAACAGAAAGACTTTGGGTAGTAAATGGTAGCTAATGTCTGATCTGCATCACTTGCTGTCACTCTTCTCTTCCTTCATCAGCCCCCAAGCACTTTGCCAACCTGCTGTTGACAAAAGGCACTTTTCATACCCAGGACTCCACAGCATCTGGAATGGACTGGTTTTCTCTTGAACTACTCTGACTTTTCCAACCAAAGCTGCCCTCACCACTCCTTCCCCTATGCTCAGCAAAGCTCTTCATTGCCCTTCTCTGGACACCTTTCAGCACTTCAACATCTCTCTTAAATTGATGGGCCCAGAACTGGACACAGCGCTCAAGGTATGGTCTAGCCAGTGCTGAGTACAGGGGCAGAAGGACTTCCCTTGTCCTGTTGGCCACACTGCTTCTGTTACAGGCCAGGATGCCATTGGCCTTGGCCACCTGGCCACGCTGCTGGCTCATGTTCAGTCACCTGTCAACCAGTAGCCCCAGGTCTTTCTCTGCCTGACAAAGCTGGTGAGGGGCCTGGAGCACAGCCCTGTGAGGAGAGGCTGAGGGAGCTGAGGGTGTGCAGCCTGCAGAAGAGGAGGCTTAGGGCAGACCTCATTGCTGTCTACAACTACATGAAAGGAGGCTGTAGCCAGGCAGGGGTTGGTCTTTTCTGCCAGGCAAGCAGGGACAGAACAAGAGGACACAGCCTCAAGCTGTGCCAGGACAGGTTCTGGCTGGATGTTAGGAAGAAGTTCTTCACAGCAAGAGTGATTGGCATTGGAATGGGCTGCCCAGGGAGGTGGTGGAGTCCCCGTGCCTGGAGGTGTTTAAAAGGAGGCTGAATGAGGCACTTAGTGCCGTGGGTTAATTATAAGGTGACAGGTTGGACTCAATGATCTTGGAGGTCTTTTCCAACCCGGTTAATTCAGTGATTCTGTGTGCCTTAGAGATCCACAATCCCAACATCATCATTTGCAAGTGTTTGTCAACTGGAATGTACTGGAAAAGGGCAGTGTACACACAGAGCCCTGCTGCAGATGGCACAGTGCCCTCTCATCTGCCCTCTCAGCAGGGCTGCAGCCTCGTTTTGTATCAAGCAGGGCAATATTGGGTTTTTTTATTCCCCCAAAAACAATGTGGTACTGATAGCTGTAAGGAAACTTTGCCAAAGCAGACATTTCACAGCCCTGCTATTTTCAATTCCACCCATTTTCTTTTACTGGTTACACCCAGTGGCCAGAGCAGCTCCGTGCCACACACGCCGAGAAGGTGCACTCCTCTTGCGGGTACTGGCAGCAAGAGCCTGCTCTCCTGTGCTTAGGGAGCTCCAGCTGCATCCTGCCTGTCTGCTGGGCACCATGGTTGGCTGTTTTCTCACCTTGTGTTTCTTAACTGTGTTTTCCAAAGGTCTTTGTGACAAGAACATTTACGCTGGAGAAGGAACCACCCTGTCCCTGGCTGGCGAATAATGAGGTGAATTTATGCCGTCCTGGCTGCGGCAGTCCCGGTCTGTGCAAGCAGGGGGGAGAGGTGCCTCAAGGCTCTCATCAGAAGCCCTTTGGAGAGCTGGGCTCACAGCTCAGTGTGTCCCTCCCTGTACAGAGGCCTCCTAACACCTCTAGCTTGCCTTTGAACACAGGTCCAAGTGTGTGCCCGTTTTGAGGAGCTTTAGGTCTGTCAAACCAAGCTCTTGCTCTACCTCAGTTAGGACGGCTGCTGTGGGAGACTGCAAGCACTGATTCCAGACCGGTGCTCCACCAACACACTCCTTTCCTCAACCTTAAGTAAAGCATTTCTGTTGTCTGCAAGTACCTGCAGGAAGAGCTGCTGTGCCTGCAGCACTGCCTCCCACCAGCCAGTCCAGCAGAAAAGCACCAAACCTCCCAGAGGTGCTCATCTTGAGAGGTGCAGGCTCAATTCAGAGAGCTACAGCTTTAAATAACTCCAGCATCTTTTTAGCAAACACACAGCCTTCTGCTTCACCTTGCCCTCCTTAAGAGTCTCACAAGCAAGCCAGAGAAAGGTGGGCTGGGGGAAATCCGGGAGGTGGGTGAAAGCTGGTTGAGTAGTTGTCTGGGGAACAGCTGCTGCTGGCTGCAGGTGAAAATGGAGCCCTACAGCGAGCGACGCAGAGCAGCCTGTCTGACCCTCTACAGCTACAGCCTGCTGACGGAGGAGAGTTGATCCTCACGTTTTCAGACAACACCAAGCTGTGAAGATCCACACATAAAAGGGAGATTAAAATTGGAATTCAAATAGTTCTGGGAAATTAAAAGTAAGTCTGAAAAGCATAAAATTCATGGGGGAAAGTGCCAGAGACTATCCTCAGACAGAAAAAATGCACTGCACAAACACAGGGTGAGAAAAGAAGGCAGAGAAGTTCTTCAGGAGAGCGTTTTGATCCACAGCCCTACAATGCCATCACCAGCTGGCTGTGGCACCTCGTCACAAGAGGTGAGTGCCACACTGGAGCGTGCAGAGGCACAAAGCCTGCAGTGCTGAGGAGATGCTCAGCCCTGGCAAGATGGCAGCTCAAGCACCAGCTGAGTGCTGCCCTCCAAAATGAGATGGACCTGTGGAGAAAACCTGGAGGAAAAAAATGGGAAGCCAGAAGAGACCTAGGGTAGACAGAAAGAAAGTTGTCTGGTTTAAGGAAGAGGACTGAGAAGGAAGGTGATAAAAGTCTTTCCTTCACAGAGGGAAGAAATAATCTCCTCCCCAGTCCTGCTGCACAGACATAGAATAAAAAGCCACAAGACAGGAGGACAGCATTCAGAAGTGAAAGACGAGGAGCAGCTCCAGCGTGCCCTGAGAAGTCACCTGTGGCACAAGAGCTTCTTTCACTTGGAAGAGTGGCAGAGTGATCTCCCCTGTGCAGCCCTCCTTAGTGCACCAGGCTGCCTGCAGGAGCTGCCTCCTCAGCCTACCAGCCCCTTCTGCCACCCAGGGGCACAGCTCCCTTCACCCAGCCAATGCCAGCTCTGCCTAGGAGGGCTGCTCTGGAGACCAGAGGCGCTTAGCTTCCCACCCTCTTCAGCTTAAAGTGGAGCAGAGAAAAGCAAACCAGTGCATCCAGTGAATGAAAACTCACCCAGCAAAAGCTCCAAATGCACTACAAGTAAGGGTAATAACCTGACTACACGTTCCTTTGTGTCCCACCTGGAGTCTTCAGTGCCTGCACAAAGCCAAGTGACAGCTAAAGGAAACCAACCTGTGTGCAGCTAAGGTAGCTCAGCACATTGTGTCAAGACCTTCAAAGGACTTCTTGGCAACTACCATCTGCAAGGCCAACCCACCCTGACAGCCTCTCTGCACAGCTGGGAAGCAAGCAGTGGGTTTGAGGAGGGTGTTAACTAGAGGATGACATTCAGAGCCTTTGCTGTTACTTCCACCCCCTGCACCACCTTAACCTGCACAACCAGCGCGGGGAAAGCTTCTGCCTCCAAATACAAAGGGGATCATTGGGAGTGCATTACAGAGAAGGCCTTTTATCAAAGGCCCCAGCAGATGATGTCCTTTTCTTCCATGAACTTTTAACAATATTTAAATGAGAAGGGAAGACAAGAATAGAATCAACCAGGTTGGAAGAGAGCTCCAAGCTCATCCAGCCCAACCTAGCACCCAGCCCTGCCCAATCAACCAGACCATGGCACTAAGTGCCTCAGCCAGGCTTGGCTTCAACACCTCCAGGCACAGCCACTCCACCACCTCCCTGGGCAGCCCATTCCAATGCCAATCACTCTCTCTGACAACAACTTCCTCCTCACATCCAGCCTAGACCTCCCCTGGCACAGCTTCAGATTGTGTCCCCTTGTTCTATTGCTGCTTGCCTGGCAGCAGAGCCCAACCCCACCTGGCTACAGCCTCCCTTCAGGTAGTTGTAGGCAGCAATGAGCTCTGCCCTGAGCCTCCTCTCCAGGCTAAACAACCCTAGCTCCCTCAGCCCGTTTGTCTGCTGAATTTGTTTTTCTTCAACTTCTCTGTGGTCAGAAGAGCTTAAGGCAAAATTTCCCGAGCTGTTTGTGCTAGTTTGAGCCTAGCTAGCATGTTTTGGTGAGAAGAACTAGATGATAGGCTGTAAAATGAAAACAATGGTGAGGTCTACTTC
>WAAF01020841.1:319179-336364 GCA_013400475.1 Tricholaema leucomelas | reverse complement strand
CTCTCTTCTCTCCAGGCAGCCAGCACCAGAACAAGAGGACACAGCCTCAAGCTGCACCAGGGAAATTTAGGCTTGAGGTGAGGAGAAAGTTCTTCAGTGAGAGAGTCATTGGCTACTGGAATGGGCTGCCCAGGGAGGTGGTGGAGTCGCCGTCCCTGGAGCTGTTCAAGGCAGGACTGGACGTGGCACTTGGTGCCATGGTCTGGCCTTGAGCTCTGTGGTAACAGCTTGGACTTGATGATCTGTGAGGTCTCTTCCAACCTTGGTGATACTGTGAGACTGTGACTCCACAGCTGCTGCCTGAGCCTCACTACTATGACCATACTCCTATTTTACACTTGCAAAACCCCAATGGTCCAGGCCCCAAGGAGGGAGAGATTGCTCACAGAAAGCATTTAGGGAGCCAAGCTCCCAGTTGTCTAACAGCCAAGGTGGAGGTGCACACACAGCTGGCAGCGTTGAAACTTCCTGTGCTCTTCTCCACGACCTTCAACTTTCCATATGAAATTCAGCAAATGCATTTGCTGACTTCAATGATCTGTGGCTCCAAATTACACACTGCCTTTACTTGTTGCCTTAATACAAACATCTAATTATATTTAGAAAAAGTTAAACATTAGGACATTAGCCTGGGCACATCTGAATTTTTAATGCGTGTCACAGCGCCCAGCTGTGCATTCTGAACCTGTTCATGACTGTTGCACACAGCATTAGTATCTGCACCATCATCTTCTACAGCAAAGCAGTTCAACTTTGACCACTAAGTACTGTAAATTGCTTATGACCAGCAAATGGTCACTGAGGGCAATTGGCTATTTCCAAAGCAAACTCAATTCAAGAGAGATGCTGAGGTACTGAAAGGTGTCCAGAGAAGAGCAACAAAGCTGGTGAGAGTCCAGGAGCACAGCCCTGTGAGGAGAGGCTGAGGGAGCTTAGGGTGTGCAGTTTGGAAAAGAGGAGGCTCAGGGCAGACCTCATTGCTGTCTACAGCTACCTGAAGGGAGGATGTAGCCAGGTGGAGTTGATCTCTTCTGCCAGGCAACCAGCAACAGAATGTAATAGGGAAGAGTTGGTTTGTGTGTGATCAGAAGTTACACTGAGCTGATAATCACCAGGTGAGAGGAGATACGACCCGGGGGAAGATTGCAGGGATGAGCATGAGCAGTAGGGAAGGATGGGATGGAGCAGATTCCAAAAGAAAGGAGCAGTTTGGTTCTCCTTGGTTCAGAATTCTGGGACACACTGGACACTCATCACAGAGTTCTGGACACACATCACAGAGTTCTGGACACATCTAAACCAAGAGCCTGGGTAGGGGAGCTGCGGCGGTGCCAGTCTGACCACCATGCTGGCGCGGTCCCGCTGGGCACACTGCCTGCTGAGCCACTGCTGACCTGCTCTGCCAGCTGTGCATCTCGGGAGCCCTGCTGGCCGGGGGCATAGGGTGAGCACAGCCTGCCCTCTGATCGAGAGAGCTGCCGGGGACTGTTTGGCAGGGCTTGTTCAGCACTGTAGTTTCTACCTATGGCTGTAGCAGGTGAGCCATAGCCACTGTGTACAGACCTTTCTCGTGATGGTTTTAGTGGACAAGCTATAATAAAAGTACCCAGAAGGGGTGAGAGCCTTCCCTGGTCCCAAAGAACTCACTAGAACACAGAACAAGGGGACACAGTCTCAAAATGTGCCAGAGGAGGTCTAGGCTTGACATTAGGAGGAAGTTGTTGGCAGAGAGAGTGATTGGCATTGGAATGGGCTGCACAGGGAGGTGGTGGAGTCGCTGTCCCCAGAGGTGTTGAAGCCAAGCCTGGCTGGGGCACTTAGTGCCATCGTCTGGTTAGTTGTGCAGGGCTGGGTGCTAGGTTGGGCTGGATGAGCTTGGAGCTCTCTTCCAGTCTGGTTGATTCTATGATTCTATGATCTGACCCACCAGAAGTGGGTGATCAGCTGAGGTTGTTTGGCACATGCAGCTGCTGCAGGCACAGCGGAGCTGGCTCCTCAGCACCTGCAAGCAGAGGGGATCACTGAGCTGCCTTTGCTGCCAGCATGACAGTGACAGCTCAGTTCACACACACTTACTTCCCAGCACAGACCGACCCTCTCAGTTATCTCCCATTTCTGCCCTTTCTTTCCCATCACAGCAGAGCAGGGAAGAGGTCAAAGAAGTGCAAAAGGCTTGCTAGAAACTGATTGCCACAGGCCCTCAGTGCTTTGCTTTCCTGCCTGCGGCTGACGATGAGGGGATGCAGGATTAATGGATTTTTTTCTGGGCAAAAATAATTATGATCCTGTAGTTTGTTTGGTTTTTTTTTCATCCTTTAACTCCTATGAATTACATGAGTTCATTTCAATACAAGGGACTTAAGGAGCTTTTCCTTTTAACAAAACAAAACGCTGCTAAGCTCCATCTCCATAAGCATTATCATCATAAGCAAAGCAATGACAGGCACAAACAAATCCAAATATGAATTAGTAGAGCCTAGCAGATGATTGTGGCTGTCCACAACTGCATTCACAACAATTCCCAGAGCTTTGACTTCATACTGCCCTGTCTCTGCACACTGGCTGGTAAAAGCCAGACAGCTTCACCCCTTCTTGGGAAAAAGAAAGTATAATGAGAAGAATTAAAATAAAAATGAAAGAATCATGGAATCAGCCAGGTTGGAAGAGAGCTCCAAGCTCACCCAGCCCAACCTAGCACCCAGCCCTGCCCAACCAACCAGACCATGGCACTAAGTGCCCCAGCCAGGCTTGGCTTCAACATCTCCAGGGACAGCAACTCCACCACCTCCCTGGGCAGCCCATTCCAATGCCAATCACTCTCTCTGACAACAACTTCCTCCTAACATCCAGCCTGGACCTCTACTGGCACAGCTTGAGGCTCTGTCCCCTTCTTCTGGTGCTGAGTGCCTGGCAGCAGAGCCCAACCCCAGCTGGCTACAGCCTCCCTGCAGGCAGCTGCAGACAGCAATGAGCTCTGCCCTGAGCCTCCTCTTCTGCAGGCTGCACACCCCCAGCTCCCTCAGCCTCTCCTCACAGGGCTGTGCTCCAGGACCCTCCCCAGCCTTGCTGCCCTTTTCTCAACACCTTCCAGCACCTCAACATCTCTCTTGAATTGAGTGGCCCAGAACTGGACACAGCACTCAAGGTGTGGCCTGAGCAGTGCTGAGCACAGGGGCAGAAGAACCTCCCTTGTCCTGCTGCCCACACTGCTCCTGAGCCAGCCCAGGATGCCATTGGCTCTGCTGCCCACCTGGGCACTGCTGCCTCAGCTTCAGCTACTCTCTCCCAGCACCCCCAGCTCCCTCTCTGCCTGGCTGCTCTCAGCCACTCTGGCCCCAGCCTGTAGTAGCTTGGGGTTGTTGTGGCCAAAGTGTAGCACCCTGCCCTTGGCCTTGTTCAGTCTCATGCCATTGGCCTCTGCCCACCCATCCAGCCTGGCCAGGTCCCTCTGCAGGGCTCTCCTAACCTCCAACAGCTCCACAGCTGCTCCTAGCTTGGTGTCATTTGCAAACTTACTGATGCTTGCCTCAATCCCCTGGTCCAGACCATCAATAAAGTGATTGAACAGGATTGGGCCCAGCAATACCTTTATTGGTGATCCTGATGAGGGGCTTGAGGAGAAGCTACCAAACTTTTTTTCCTCCCTTTTTATGTTTTTTAAACAGACCAAACCACAACACTACCAAAAAACCACCACACCAACAAAAGACTTTGCTTCATGTGGTCACAGGAGAGATTGCTGCAGAGGGTAGAAGGAGTCCAAGTGCTACCATTGGCACGGCATTTGCTCCACTGAAGTAACACACCAACAGAGTCATTTCACATTGTTTGTGAAGCTCAAAGCTCTCTGAGCTGACTGCTTCCATCCAGCAGCATAAATGCACCCAGAGCACTGCTGAACTGGATTCCCCCTCCATATCCAGATCGAGATTGTGTTGGTTTTACACCACTTAAGAGTTTGGGATTTACCCCCTAAAGGTAAGTGACCATTTACTATTTACAAGGGACTATTTACAAGTAATGAAAGTTCCAGGAGGAATGGGTTTAAACTGGCAGGGAGGAGATTGAAACTGGATGTTAGGAAGAAGTTCTCTACAGTGAGGGTGGTGAGACACTGGCACAGGTTGCCCAGGGAGGTTGTGGAGCACAGAATCACCCAATGCAATCGAAGATGATTCTGTGCTCCACAACCTCCCTGAAGGTGTTCAAGGCCAGCTTGGATGACGCCTGTTCTCATGGGGGTTGGAACTGGATGTGCTTTGAGGTCCCTTCCAACCTAAACCACTCTATGATTCTGTGGTTCTGTTAACACACTTCAGCCACAACAGCATCTCTGGCTCAAAGAGATGAAAACCCACTAGCCAAAAGCCATTCCCCACTAGCCCTGCTGAGTTTGTCCTTCGCTTATCCTCTCCAGTGATGAGACTGGAAGTCGTTTCTCAAGATCTGCTTTGAGGCAGCCAGCATTTGGTTAGAGATGCTACAGATGTGGGAGAGCCTCTTAAAGCCTGAGCTCCCAGCTCAGCTTAAAGTCTGAGCTCCCAGCGCTTGGCCGGATTGCTTCTGTCTTTGGGAGATGAAGACTTCGCTGCTGTGTGTAACCAACCTTCAGGAGCTTGCTCACTTCTCTTTTGCCATCTTGTCATTTGGACACAGTAATCAATAGCTTTGTGCACAAAATGACGAGTTTTCAGTCAGCACCACAGTCTCACAGCTCCCCATAGCTGTGTGTGTCAGTAGCAAGTGGAGCTGCTTGCCCTCTGCCTTGCCTAAAGGCATACCCTGAACCCTCACTGACTTTTATCGCTTCTCTTGGCTAAGAGAGCTTTCCGTGCTGAATGTGCTTGCTGGAGCTCTACCTCCACTGCCTAAACCCCTTTTGCAAACACAGTTGCTGCCTCCATGCCTCCTGGAGGAACCTTAGTCTCAGGAGTTGAAGGCCACAGCAAGTTAGCTGGAGCAAAGGGAGAAAATGGCCACGAGTGGCTCTCAGGGCTTGTGTGGATGCAAGGCACTGCTCACTCCTTCACCTCATCAGAAAATCCAGAGAAAAAAAGGATATCCTCCTTCCCCATCACCATTTCAGACAACCTCTTCTTTCCCATGACAGCACTGTTTCCTCCCAGCACTTGCTAGAGCCCTGCACTTTGTTCACCTGTAGAAGCAGCTCTCCCTTACAACTCTTCTCTCTTGTCCCCCTTCTCCTGGGCTATTTTGGCTTGAAACATATCTCTTGCCAGCACAGACAACGTTACTATAGCTCTCCCAACAAATTAAGGCAAGAATATTCAGATGTTTTAGCAGCTGCCCAGACTTCTTAAAAACTCAGTAATCCTTTAATCTCCAGACACATTTTTTTACAGCATTTTTTTTTCATAAAAGATTCAGAAGCCAAACAAATGCAATATGGATCAAAAATTCAATCAGGACGCTTACAATGCAATTACATTCATCAGGGTGTTCTCTTAGGTTGGATATTAAATCTGGGCTTTATTCAATAGCCTCTGTTTATTATAAAGCAATATTTCTCCTTGTAAATCATCTGATCCCTAGGCTAAAGTCCTCCTTGCCCAAAACACATACAGAAAACAGAGGAGGGAGGGCACAGAAGGGCAGCTTTGAAATTCCTGAGCAAGATTGTCCCGGTGGAGATAGAAGACAGAAATAAATAAGACAGGGAGCAAAGACACTTGCACTGCAGCAGGGAGGCTAGTTTCAGCACCTGTGATTCTGCAGGGATGGCTTTAATAAGTACTTGTCAAAGGAGTTCCTTCTTCCACTCCCTTTCCGAAGCAAACCCATGTGCCTGCTTGCCCCTCTCTGCCAGCGCTTCCCCCGTCTCGCACGTCTAAAGGAGTTCAGAAGTTCAGGCACATTGTTTTGCACCAGAGCTCTTTGGAAATGTTCCAACCCAATGGATTTTTCTTGGGCAAATGCCAACCTGTTTAAAGCAAAAGTTGCTGTGGAAATGCAACTTCACCCAAGCTTTTCAGCACAGACGCATTCCACGCTCGGGAAAGGTGCTCCCAGGAAGAGGTCCACCCTGTTCAGCCAACTTCGGCACAAGCAGTTTGTGCTCAGGCTGGAGTGCAGGAGGGCTTGGCTCTGTCTTCTGGGACAAAGCAAGGAATGAGGTGACCCCACGTTCAGACCATCACTGGGCTCAGTGGGCCACTAAGCTATCAGCTCTTCTAGGGAAGAGACAGCAAGGCATCCCTCTTGTTTCTCCTGCTCCTCTTCCACCCTCCATTCTTCCCACCAGAAATGCTCTGCTTTTTATGGGAGTCCACAAGCCAGCAGAAGCCCAAACTCTCTTTTCTGCTCCCACTGAAACTTAAACCTGCAGCAGAGGGCAGATGCCCAGCAGGCTGTGACCATTAGCTTCCTGCAGAGCCTCCAGCACAGCCAGGCCCAATCCACTGTCTGCACAGCTGCTTTCCTGTCCTGCAATTGGGTTCCTCAGCACCCAAGCACAATCAAAAGCCGGCAAGTAAAAGGCTGATTTTCCTTCATATGAGAGCACAATGGTCACCTTCCACTACCTTTCTGCTGCACTGAAGGGGCAGTTCTCAGTTGCTCAGTGGTGGTTTAAGGCTACTTTCACTACCATTTCTCAGATGTTAGCTGATAGACCTTCAGCAGCTCTTACCACAAAGAGGTTCAAGCCCTCAGTAGCTTGCTGTGCACAATCAGAGACAGCCAGAGATGGCACTGGCTTAATGACTTGGATAATCTGCACACTAGGGCTCAGAAATTAATCTAATTAACACTGCATCAGTCTCTTTAGTGGTTTGAGACAGACTGGGTTAGTGTTTTTATGACTGGCTTGGACACCATCAGCAGAGTATGAGTGGGATCCCCACTGTGTATGCATTAAGAAGTCCATTATGATTTGAATTGTGCCATGGTCCAGATGCTAGAGATAATAACATGCAAAGCCTTGGTAGCTCTGCACACTGCCCAAAGTGTTTCTTCACAGAAGTAAGCTGTGAGGCTGTTGGATGCTCTGTTAGATGCTTGACATTTACAGTCTTTATGGCAGCTGAGCAAAACTCTGTCCTGCTTCCTGCAGCAAAGCAGCACTTTCCTAGCTGATGCTCATCAGGGTTTGACTGACAGATGTCACAATCCAGTGTCTGTAATACCTCAGCTTGGCACCATTACCTGACAGGAGGTAGGAGGGGGCAGCCTCTGCTCCTTGGTGGCAAGGGACAGGAGCAGAGGAAATGGTTCCAAGCTGCCCCAGGGCAGGTTCAGGCTGGATGCCAGGAAATCTTTCTTCCCAGAGAGGGTTCTCAGACACAGAATGTTCTGCCCAGGGCAGTGCTGCACCCGCCCTCCCTGGAGGTGTTTCAGCAGCCTGTGGAGCTGTGCTTAGGGACATGGGTTGGTGTCACCCCTGCAGTGCTGGGTGGAAGGTTGGTCTGGATGAGCTTGGAACCTCTTCCAATCAGACATTTCCTGTGATTCTGTGAGCTCTGTAAAGCAGCAGTGTCTGAGCACACTTCACCAAACTGCACCTATTGTTCCCACAACCATTTCTGAGGCACCAAGTATCAGTGTCTGTCCTAAAAGGTCCTTCAAAAGACTGCAGTTCCACTTCCAGTTTCTCAGACTTAAATCCTCTTCCAGTGCAGACAACTTGAATTTCTCCTGCTGAGCTGCACACTGTAACTCACTACCAACTGAGAATACTGGACTAGAGATCTCTGAAGTAGACTGTAGAGGCTCCCCCAAAACTGGTGTGATTAAAGCTTTTACGCCAACTGGAAAATAAAGTTTGCAATAAGTTGTTCTGGAGTAACCCCACCAAGTGATTTGGTTAACCTGAACCCATTTCATCTCCTACAATGACTTGCTGAAGCCTAGAGGTCATTCTGGCTGGCACATCTCTTCTTCATTTAAAATGCTTGTTAACAACAATTAAATTCCTTCAGATAAATGAGTGAGATCCATCCAAGCCTGCCCCAATCCACAGGTTTGATGTGATCACCCTGACAGCTTTGGTGGGGATATGTGTAAGTGTTGCCCTGTTCCTAGGCACATTTCCAGCTGCAGAGATGGGACACACAGGAACTGGCTCAGCACAGAGCTGCCCCCAAAGTCCTGGGAGCTCTGGGATACCCTGCCAGCTCTTGCTGAGAAGGACAAGAGCATTCTGCACAAGGGACTTGTGACTTTTTTATCCAAGAGAACAATGAACTATTAGAAGGAGTCCATGTAGCCAAACAGAACAATGTGGACATTGCCTTCTGTTCAATAAAAATGCTGATAACAAATGTTTCTCTCTCTTACGTTTGTTCCAGAGGATGCAAAGACATTGAATTAGAAAAAGATTTTAGGTCTCAAAAAAAACAAACCCAAACCTCTGCAAGGAGCATAATAAAGATGTTTCCTCTCTTTTCACAGCCAAAATGGTTCATAGCCTAAATGAAGAATGACTGCTTTCCAACACAGAATCACAGGAAACATCCATTTGGAGGAGACCTCCAAGCTCCTCCAGTCCAACCTCACACCCAGCACTGCAGGGGCAACTCCAAACCATGTCCCTAAGCACAGCTCCACAGGCTGCTGAAACACCTCCAGTGATGGTGACTGCAGCACTGCCCTGGGCAGAACATTCTATGGCTGAGAACCCTCTCTGGGAAGAAAGATTTCCTGGCATCCAGCCTGAACCTGCCCTGGGGCAGCTTGGAACCATTTCCTCTGCTCCTGTCCCTTGCCACCAAGGAGCAGAGGCTGCCCCCTCCTCACTCCAACTTCCCTGCCCGGAGCTGCAGAGAGCAATGAGCTCTGTCCTCAGCCTCCTCTTCTGCAGCCTTAACATCCCCCAACTCCCTCAGCCCCTCCTCACAGCTCAGCTGCTCCAGGCCCTTCTCCAGCCTTGCTGCCCTGCTCTGGACAGGCTGCAACCCCTCAGTGTCCTTCCTGGAGTGAGGGTTCAGAGCTGAACACAGCAGTCGAGGTGTGGCCCCAGCAGTGCTGTGCACAGGGCTCTATTAAAGATCAGTAACAATGTGATTGACATGAAGCAGCAGCATAGTATTGAATATGCTTACATATGTAATATATAACATACAAAACCCCTGTGAGGTGTGAAGAACTTATTCAATAAACTGGCTCCTCACAGGCACAAAACAATCTTAGCTAAAGCAAATCATCCATCCCCTCCCTGGAGATGTTGAAGGCCAGGTTGGATGTGCCCTTGAGTAACCTGGGCTAGATGAAAGGCATCCCTGCCATGGCAAGGGGTTGGGTTAGATGATGTCTGAGGTCTCTTCCAGCCAAGCCCTTCTATGATTCTGTGAGTCTGACTTTTTTTTCCCTCTGGTGAAAGCATTAACTCCTTTTCCCAGCTGCTAGGTTATTACTGCCACACACGGGAAGGCCTATTCCTGATTTATGGACCCAGCAAAGTACCCATTCCTTCTACAAAAGTGCCTTGCAAAAACAGCTACTTGTTTTGTAACTAAAAACGAAAATATTCCATGAATTTAACTGCAGAAGGTTAAACAGGCTGACAGAGAGAGGAATCCCACAGCAGGGCTCTTCGATGAGGGTGGTGGATTGCTCTCCTAGCATGAGCCACTGCGAAGCCTCACTAAATTGCCAGGAGAGAGAGGGATGCACTGAAGGGCTAAGGCCTCAAAGACAAGGCTTGGCCTCAAGGAAACCCCTGCAGCAGGGCTCCAGGCCAGTCTCACAAAGCAGAACAAAAGGCCAAACGAACGCTTTCGATGCCAGAGTCAAGTCAAGGGGAAGTGTTCGTCCGAGCTCAGGCAGAGGTGATGCAGGGGCGCCTAATGTGCTGCAGTGCCTGTCTCCTGGAGACAGGTAACAGCGATGCCTTTAATATGCACATTGCCTGCGCTGCAGCTTCTGCTCTTCACCTGCCTAACCCCTCCATGCCACAGCTGCCTTTAGCTTCCTTTTACCTCCGCCAGCGCCGACTCCTTCTCTGCTCACTGACAGCACCGTCAATAAGGAAGCAATCAAGGTCCATCAAGAGGTCAGCTGCTCCACTCTCCTGACCCCTTAAATAGGTGTTTCCACAGTGACCACGGAGCAGGCAATCGGGCAGTACTTAAGGGCCACTTCACACTTGTTTCAGTGCTATCTGAAGGTGCACAAGGTCAGCTTTCACCCGCACCACAGCTCTGCTGATCACTGTGCGCCAGTCCTGTGATCATCCTCAGCCCCCGAAAACGGCAAAGCGCTTTTAAACCCTAAAAGCATCAACCACAGCTCCGTTCCCTCCCAGCAAAAAGTACTGCGGGATGCTGGGGCTGTTCAGCCTGGAGAGGAGGAGGCTCAGGGCTGACCTCACTGCACACAGTCTCAGGTTGTGCCAGGGGTGGTTCAGGCTGGATGTTAGGAGGAAGTTGTTGGCTGAGAGTGATTGGCATTGGAATGGGCTGCCCAGGGAGGTGGTGGAGTGGCCATGCCTGGAGGTGTTGAAGCCAAGCCTGGCTGGGGCACTTAGTGCCATGGTCTGGTTGATTGGACAGGGCTGGGTGCTAGGTTGGACTGGGTGAGCTTGGAGCTCTCTTCCAACCTGCTTGATTCTATGATTGTCTCCCTGGGCAGCCTATTGCAATGCCAATCAATGTTTTAGAGTTTATAGTATAGGACAATAGATGCAAACCTCAAGTCTCCGTGCAAAGATTTATTCTGCTCTGGCGAGACCTCACCTGAAGTGCCACACCCAGCTCTGCAGCCCTCAACACAGGGCTCACAGTTCCTCAACACAGTTCCTCAACACAGGAAGAGAAGGGCCATGAAAATGCTCAGGGGGTTGGAGCAGCTCTGCTACGAGGACAGGCTGAGGGAGCTGGGGGTATTCAGCCTGGAGAAGAGAAGGCTCCAGGGACACCTAATAGGAACCTGCCAGTATCTGAAGGGGCTACAAGAAGGCTGCAGAGAGATTGTTTGCCTGGTCTGCAGGGACAGGGTGAGGGCAATGGCTTCAGACTAGAGCAGAGCAGATTGAGATTGGATGTGAGGAACAAGTTCTGCACCAGGAGGCTGCTGGAACACTGCAACAGGTTGCCCAGGGAGGTAGTTGTGGCCCTATCCCTGGAGATATTCGAGGTGAGGTTTAACAGGGCTCTGGGCAACCTGATCTCTTTGAGGATGTCCCTGCTGAGTGCAGAAGGGGATTGGACTGGATGAGCTTTGGAGGTCCTTTCCCTGATTCTGTGATTCAGAACAGCAGTCACCATTCTAGTGACAAGTGAACGTTTTGGGATGGCACAACTGTTACACAGCTTGTTACAGGAGCAGCAGAACGTCTCAACTACTTCAGTAAGTTGTTCCTTATGCACATCTTGATATTCTTCCTTAAGATAGCTTTGGGTAAAGGAAAAACAACCCAGATGTCTTCATTGGATTGCTGATCCTTTGATAACACACAGGCGGTTTCTGGAGCCGCCTCAGGGAAATTCGCTTTGTGTTTTAAGCAATAAAGCAAATTAGTAGCATGGCTTTAAAGGTTAACAGACAGAATGAGCGCCTCCAGTAGCAGGGGAAGAAGATGAAGTGATTAAAAAAATCAATTTGTTGTTATGTTGTGATACTGTTTCTCATCAATAACAGTATAAAATCAGCTCCTCTGCATTCCATAGATATCAGGTTCCTGCACGCAGTTACACATCACAGTCTCTGCCCCAAGCAGCTTGTGCACAGGACGAACAAGGCAGGCAAAACAGGGGCACAGAGGTGCAAAAAGTCACCATGCGGTGGGACAAAGGAGCGGCAGCAGCAGCAGCACCATGGCCAGAGCCAGACTTGGATGCACAATGCAAGGCCTTATTCTGCGGCTCACTGAGCCTCCCAACGACATCCGTCAAGCCTCAACCGAAATCCTCCCCCAGCACCTGTCCCACCTACCTGCAGAGAGCAGGGTGGCACAGACCAAACACTTCTTCTCTGTCACCAGCACCCAAAAAGATTACCTGGTACTTGAATGTGGCACAGACACACCCACAACTGCCCAGGGCTGCTGGCCAATGGCTACTGCGAGCTGGCAGGGCTGTCACACTCGCAGGCACTGCACAGGAGCAGTTTGCTGTGCCACAGCAGCTAGGCCGTGCTTGGTAGCTAAGCTGGCTCACTGCCAGCTAGGTTAGGTATCTTTCTAAGCAGGTACATTTCTGACACAGATGAACAAGCTTTCACCATGCTCTGAGTCCCCTAGAAGCTACACAGCTGCTCTAGCACAGTGCTGGACTCAGACCAGCATATTCTGACACACAACTCAGCAGTGTTATTGAAGAGAGGCAGCTCAGACTGGGCTGTAAGCATGAGCAAAGCAAACTCACACTGACCCCTAAAAGACTGCAGGTATAACTTCAGCCACCAGGCAGTTAACAGTGTAAGTAGATCTCCTCCTAAGGAGTTGTGATGGTTTGGGAGTTCCCTGCCCCCTCACACAATGAAATCACCCAGACTAGACTCAGCTGGCTGGAAGTTAAGGACTGGAGCTATATTTACAGCTTAGCACAGTTCACAAGCAGAGATAGCCACAAATATTTACAGTTATATACAAGTTAAAAGTCATACAGAAACATAATACCCCTCCCAGAACAATCAGAGTCCCCAGGAGGCTCCCAACACAAACCTCCTCCCCCCTCTTTCCCTCCCTTCAGAAATAACCAGCTCAACCCCTGTGTATCTCATATGATGAACCTGGAGAGATCCGAGATGTCAAAAAGATGAGAAGGAGGTTAGAGGAAAAAGGTTAGGTCAGATTGAAGAGTTAAGGCAAACAGAGCCAGAGAGACCACCAGAGAGAAGGAGCAGCACTGAGAGCAGGGCGGTGTGTGAGCAGTGAGTGTCTTATCTCTATCTTGCCTCGTTGCATTTCTCAGCAGCAGGACGACTGACAGAGGCTACTGTTGGGGTTTTTCTTTCTTCCCACAGCTAAGATCTTCATTGCTCTCAGTAAAATATCCCAATTAGCCTCAAACCAGCACGGGAATCAATCTGATTAACTCTCCAGCATACCTTCACTGGAACACCAGGCAGGAAACGAGACAGGGCATTCTCCTCTGACAACCATACACCAGCCCCCATTAGCCCAACCACCTTGGGACACCCCCCGCACAAAGGGACACACCAGCACCGCTGCCTCACCCCAGCTACGGCATATGCACAACAACAAAGAAGGAAGAAGCAGATGTGTCCTACAGCAGACCCCTCACAGGGGTTGGAGACTGCCAAGGCAAAATCAAGTTCACATCTCTTTTCCCTCCAGATCCCTAAATCTTCCTCTTGTCCCACCAGCAGGCACCTGAAAAGGCCAATGGAGCACAGATACCACCACAGTGGCTCTCCACCATTGGCTCAGCTATGGAGCACAGATACCACCACAGTGATTCTCCACCATTGGCTCAGCTATGGAGCACAGATACCACCACAGTGGCTCTCCACCACTGGCTCAGCTATGGAGCACAGATACCACCACAGTGGCTCTCCACCACTTGGCTTAGCTAAGCCACCTTTCCCTGACAGCTTCAGGCAGCTAGAGCTGAGACAGAATAGAGGCTGTCCTGTCCTACTGCTGCAGCTGTGGGCAATCTTCACTCCTGCCCTGCAGTACCTGGCATTTCATAACAGGTTCCTGTGTGCTGATCGCTCACTGCACTCCGCACTGATGCGGACCCAGCCAGAGGGGCCACAGCTTCAGGCAATGCAGAAGCTCCTCTCTGCCTCAATGCTTCCAAGGTACCAGCTCAGTACCATCAGAAATTCCCACTACTGCTGGGGCTTTGATTCATTTTGGTCTTTTGATAAGCAGTTGCAGTTCAAATTGCACACAGTACCTTCATCCTAACCAGACTTTGGGCACTGCCAGCCCCTGGCACGGGGAACGGCCATGGCTCCGTACGCACTGTTCCTTCAAGGTGAGAGGCTGGTGTATTTTTCAACTCAGCCCAACAACTGCTGGTCACAGAACTGCTGGTTATTTGCTAGCCTCCAAGTCAGGGGTTTCAAAAGCTATCTCATTCAACACTCTGCCTTCCCACGTGGAATATTTTACCCTATCTGAAGCCTTCCACTATCTCCCAGCAGCTTGCAAGGTTGTGCTAGTTTGGAGCTAGCTAGCATGTTTTGGTGAGAAGAACTAGATGATAGGCTGTAAAATGAAAACAATGGTGAGGTCTACTTCCCTCACAGTCTTGCTGAGATGTGTAAAGAAGAAAGGCAAAACAAAGATTACTTCACTTGCTTCTTCTCTTCGCTGGGGAGCTTTGCCTGCTGGGGAGAAGCTGAGGCTGCTGGCTGGACTCCATCTTGCTTTCTAACCTCAGCCTCCTTTTGCTTGGCTGCTTCACCTTGCTTTTTAACCCTCTTGGCTGAACCTCCATTCTTCCTTAGGACTGGGGTAAGGTTGAGAGGGGTAGGGGGAAGGTGAGGGGTGGTTGGGAGCCCCTCCTGGGAACTCAGGTTTCTGGGAGGGGAATTGTGTTTGTATTACCTTTTTTCCCTTGTCTATTTCTGTCTATAACTGTATATACTGTGAATATCTGCTTGTAAATTGTGCCAGCTGTAAATATAAGCTTCATTCAAATTTCCAGAGCTGAGTCTAGTCTGGGTGATTTATAAAAGTGTGGGGGGCGAGGGACACCCAAACCACCACAAAGGTGCAGTGTAAAAGAAAGTTTTTCCCTCCTTTAATGGATAAAGCACACTTGTCCTGAAGAACGTGTCTGCAGAGCACCCTGTTCCAAAACATGCTTTCTTTTCCTTGTTTGGATTCATTTTTCACATGGAGATTACTACTGGCATCACTTCATGTGACAGAAGTGGGAGGGAAAGGAAGTCAAAGAGAGCAAAAACTGTCACAGGTAGGGAAAAAGAAAATGTTTCCTTTGGCAAAACCGAGAGTTAGGGGAAAGAAAAAGGGAAATGTTACTGCCAGCTCTTAAAAGGCAACCTGCTGGGCAGGACGATGGCCCTTGTACAAACTGTTAACTTTAGGGATGGGAAACTGCCATGAGGATGGGCCAGCTCCACACCCGTGAATGAAGAGAGTTCAAAAGCAGTTCCTTGGTGGCTGTGGGGGGCTCGGCCACCCTCTCTCAGGTCCCTTTGTTGCCTGTGATGTTAAAAGCTGCACTGTGGAGGTAGGTGGCAGAATGCTGGAAAGCCTTGAGCAAAAACGCACTGGGAAATAGAGTTATAAATTGTCTGGCACTTCCCCTGCTCGGTTTCAGCACCAAGCTGCCTGAAGTGGACAGAAGAGACCATGAGCAAGTGGAGGGACCTGCTGAAGGGACTGAAGGGACCAAGTTGGGCTAAATCAGTTCTTGTACCAAGATTCCTGGACAGCCCACAGGAGAGCAGTGTAGCAGGCTCGACTCTGTCAAGGTTATAGCCAGGTGGGGTTGGTCTCTTCTCCCAGGCAACCATCAACAGAAGAAGGGGACACAGTCTGAAGCTGTGCCAGAGGAGGTCTAGGCTGGATGTTAGGAGGAAGTTGTTGGCAGAGAGAGTGATTGGCATTGGAATGGGCTGTCCAGGGAGGTGGTGGAGTCACCATCCCTGGAGATAGAATAGAATAGAATAGAATAGAATAGAATAGAATAGAATAGAATAGAATCTAATCAGCCAGGTTGGAAGAGACCCACAAGATCATCCAGTCCAACCTATTACCCAGCAATATCCAATCAACCAGATCATGGCACTAAATGCCTCATCCAGTCTTTGCTTAAACAGCTCCAGGGACAGCAACTCCACCACCAATCACTCTCACAGCACGGTGACCCCCTGCGGCCATTCAAACCCTTCCACATCAAAAGATGGAGGGGCAATGGGTTTAAACTGGCAGAGGGGATACTGACACTGGATGTTAGGAAGAAGTTCTTTACAGTGAGGGTGCTGAGACACTGGCACAGGTTGCCCAGGGAGGTGTTCAAGGCCAGGTTGGATGAGGCCTTGAGTGACCTGTTCGAGTGGAAGGTGTCCCTGCCTATGGCGAGGGGTTGGAACTGGATGAGCTTTGAGGTCCCTTCCAACCTAACGCATTGAATGACTCTGTGAAGCCTTTACTGAACATGGGCTACAAGACAAAATGGCTTCGTGAACCACCTTATACACTTTCATTTTAGCTACTATGTGGACTATAAAGAAAGCCAAGCAGGAGCTGAGCTCTTGTGGCATGCTGAGATCAGCAGAGTGGAGATGCTCTGCTGGCATTCACTGTTTCATCCAGAAAGACAGTCTCGTGCTTCTTGTAGAGAAATGAAGATAAAGTGAGGTGCCCCTGGGGACAAACTGTGGGAGTGACAAATCTGCATCAAAAATCCATGCCAAGTATTAGTCTACTACTTTTGGCTCTGTGGAGAAGGACCTGCAAGACACAGTGGACAGCAAGTTCTGCATGGGACACCAATGTGCCCTTGTGGTCAACGAGGCCAATGGCATCCTGGGGGGGCATTAAGAAGAGTTTGTTTGGCATAGAGGGAAGTTCTCCTCCCCCTCTGCTCTGCCCTAGTGAGGCCCCACCTGGAATACTGCACCCAGTTTGGGCTCCCCAGGTCAATATCTTTATTAATGATCTGGACCAGAGGATTGAGACAAGCATCAGTAAGTCTGAAGATGACACCAAGCTAGGAGCAGCTGTGGAGCCCTGCAGAGGGACCTGGCCAGGCTGGATGGGTGGGCAGAGGCCAATGGGATGAGACTGAACAAAGCCAAGTGCAGGGTTTTACACTTTGGCCACAACCCCAAGCAGCACTACAGGCTGGGGACAGAGTGGCTGAGAGCAGCCAGGCAGAGAGGGAGCTGGGGGTGCTGGTAGAGTAGCTGAAGCTGAGGCAGCAGTGCCCAGGTGGGCAGCAGAGCCAATGGCATCCTGGGCTGGCTCAGGAGCAGTGTGGGCAGCAGGACAAGGGAGGTTCTTGTGCCCCTGTGCTCAGCACTGCTCAGGCCACCCCTTGAGTGCTCTGTCCAGCTCTGGGCTCTTGAATTCAAGAGAGATGCTGAGGTGCTGGAAGGTGTGGAGAGAAGGGCAGCAAGGCTGGGGAGGGGAGGGGCCTGGAGCACAGCCCTGTGAGGAGAGGCTGAGGGAGCTGGGGGTGTGCAGCCTGCAGAAGAGGAGGCTCAGGGCAGAGCTCATTGCTGTCTGCAGCTACCTGAAGGGAGGCTGTAGCCAGGTGGGGTTGGGCTCTGCTGCCAGGCA